>PVJS01032030.1:0-23033 GCA_004027185.1 Glis glis | reverse complement strand
AAAAAAAAAAAAAAAAAACTTTACTAGAAGAAGAAAATGTAACTACTGAATATTAAGTGACATTTTTCTTTCACCCTCATTTATATATTTCTTATATATACATATATATATGTATATATATATATTTATATGAAAAATGTTCAACATCATGAGCAATTAAGGAAATGCCAATCAAAACCATACTGAGATTCTATCTAACCCCAATTAGAATGGCAATCATCAAAAAGTCAAACAACAGCCAGGCATGGTGATGCACACTTGTAATCCCAGTACTTGAGAGGCTGAGACCAGAGGATCTGGGTTCCTGGCTAGCCTTAGCTACTTAGTGAGGCCCTCTCCAACTTAGTGAGACCCTGTTTCAAAATAAAGAAAAAAAATAGGGCTGGGGGTGTAGCTCAGAGGTAGAATGCCCCTGGGTTCAATCCCCAGTACTGCAAAAAAAAAAAAAAAAAAGTCAAACAACAATAAATGCTGACAAGGACATGGGGAAATAGGAACTATTACACACTCTTGGTGGGATTGCAAATTAGTGCAGCCACTATGAAGATCAGTGTAGCGGTTCCTCAAAAAACTTGGAATGGAACTACCATCTGACCCAGCTATACTACTTCTGAGTATCTTTCCAAAAGAATTGAAGTCAGAATATTATAGTGATGCATTCATATCCATGTTTATAGCAGCACAATTCACAATAGCCAAAGCATGGAATCAGCCTGGGTGTCCATCAACAGACGAATGGATTACAAAATTATGGGATATACACACAATGGAATTCTACTCAGCAATAAAGAAGAACAAAATTGTTTCATTTGCAGGACAATGGATGGACATGGAGGACATTATGTTAATTGAGATAGTCACAGAAAGTGAAGGGTCATATGTTTTCTCTCATATGTGGAAGCTACGGAGTAATCAGGACCTTAGATAAAGGAAGAGAAACCCCAGTGGAGTGGTGGAGGGGGTCTAAGAGAGGTCGGTGGTGGTGAGGAGGGAGAATTAATGAAGGGAACACTTCCATTGATATTATGTACATATATGAAATTATCGATACTAATCTTAATATCTTGTACAGGGAAGGGGAAAGCATGGGGAGAGAGCTGGGGGAAGCTCACCAACTGCTTTGTGCATCTGTGTTCTTATCACTCTGAACTACATTATGATGTGAGACTACAATGCACCAGTAAATGTATATTTCAAAAAAAGGAAATTTATAATCAATATTGAGTACTTTGGCTTATACATTAGGTTAATAAGTCTAAAAACCATGATTAATTTGTTTCTTCCTTGCCTGTTTTTCATATAGAAAGTGAAAAAGCAAAATATTCACTTTCTAGAGATACTTTGAAACTAAGGGTAACTAAATGAGCCAATTCTGGCCAGAACAACATCTGTAGTCATTAGGAAGGTATCTTAAGGAAACTTTACTTACAAATAGAATCAATGTCAGAAGAAAATCTGTTGGTGATACATTTTTATCCTTCTACCTCTTTGAAATGAAAAAAAAAATGTGATCTGTAGGAGCAATATGGCATATCATTGTGGATAAAATGCAAGCATAAAACCAAGCTAGAATTGTGAAAGAAGCAGAATGAATTTCTGTTTCTGATGATACCACTAAATAGGTCAACTGATATAGTAAATGCCACTTATAGGCTATTAAGTGAGAAAAACAAACCATTAATCATTTTAGTCTCTAGGTTGTTCTGTAACTTACAGCTATACATTCTTTACCAAGACAAGTACCTGCTCATACACTCATCAAACTTAAAGATGTATTCCTCTTTCCTACTCTTATTTAAATGTCTCTCCATGGAAGCTACTCTGTCTTCTACAGCATGTCAGGGTCCCCTTTTCCCTTTACAGAGGCTTCTATGTCAATCTCCTTCCCTTCTACTTAAAACACTGTGGGCTTAAATTTATTTTTAGATCATTGCGCCTACTTTTTCACTAATTTGGACATTCAACCAAGCTTTATTCGAAGATTTTATCTCCAGGAGCACCGCCACATACATATACATCTATGTTAATTGTATTGCACAATGTGTGTATATTATGCATGTTGTATAAACATACAATTACATACAATTTTTTGCATATTATTTAGAGAGTACTTATTTGCTTATTTCCTATTTATTTGCAAGATAAGTGTTATGATAACAGATTTTATTAAAATTTTTATAATATCCCAGTAATTTAAATATCATCTCATATATAGAATAAGTATTTTTTGGCCAAAAAGCTAACTTTTATTTCAATCATGTTTTGAATATCACACTGGTTGTTCACCTTCTTTTGTCCTTGTGTGAATAAACATTATCAATTTTACTATTATTTGAAAAGAATCTTGAGAAGAGAGAGAGAATGTTCAATCTTCAGACTCTTTCATGAATCACTTTAAAAGTCTTATGTGGTCAGACAAAATTTCCCAAAGGAAGTGCTCTCTAAGCTGTGACCCAGCAACTTGTTAAAGAAAGAAGTGGGAGGTGTGAGTCACACAACCTTGGCTGTGCTGCGAGGCTGCAACAGTGAGATTATTACTTTGAAAAGTGCTAAGCCAGTGTAGTAAATCTCATCTGAGAAATGAAACTAGCCAGACAACTGGGAAGATGTCCAACTAGTGTTTGGTGTGCGCAGGCACTCATGGTCATTTATTCATGTTTTCATTTTTACTTCATTAAGACTATTGATTTAATTTAAATGGGATAAACGTGTATATACTTCAGTGTATGCCACTGAAACAAAGTTAGCTCTTTATCTACATGGCATAAATACTATTTACTTTAAATAAATGAAGAGAAAATTTCTCTTTTCAGTGTTTCCCAGAAGCAAGGGACATGAATCGTATTCCACTTTCATGTCATACACTGATCATTTTTGTGAAGGCCATTTGTCATTGTGATTATTGTATTTGTTTTATATTTCCCTAATAAATAGTATTCTATCAATTCATCAAGAAATTGAATCTATTTTTATAGGAATCACAGATTACTATACCATTTTTTAAATTTAAAGGACCATATAGATATATGGCATTATAGTATTATTATTATTATTATTATTATTATTAATTATCAGCTTTAAACCTTGGAAAACAAACTCCTGTTATATACACTTACTACTTCTGTCTTTACTTAATAAATATTAGGGGCAAGCCACCTAACCTCTCAACATCTTCTGTACTATGAAAGGTTAATTCTATGAATTAAGGGTGTTGAATTCAAAATGTAGTACATATGCAAATTCACCTTTGTTTAAATTATTACTTTTTTGCAAGTATTATTATTAAACATTTTATTAATTTTATCTTTATAATATTATGAAATAAAAATATAGCCTGAAAACTACATACATATAAGCATATTGGGCTTTTATTTGCAATACATAAATGATAGGTGCATTTATATGCATCTGTTCATGTATATATGTAATCATATACACACATAAAGTAGTGTTTTATTTATATAATTTTATTGTAATTCATCAATTCAAATCTCTTTTCAACTCATTTTATGTTATGTTTTCATTTATGATGTGAGACTATTATGCACCAATAAAAGTATAAAAAGACTAAAATAATTTTTTTGCTTCTTTTTTAAAACTGCCATAACTGTTTTATGTCTCATTTGTTTAACTGTAACTTTATTTAAAAAAGCTTGCACTATGTTGTAGATTTTGCCTCACATTCTATACTACTGTTATTAATATTCTTAACATTTAGATCCTTTTTATTTGTATTTTCCACAAAAAACTTTTTCATACTTTATTTGTATTGGAGTCACATTGTTTTATTGGTATTTAATTAATGTTAGTGAGTTTGGCTTTCAAATCTTGTATCCCTTTCTATTTGGTCAAAATTATGACAACACAGATGCTTTTCCACTATTTAATAGATTTTATATTTTAGAGCTATTTTAGATGTATAAGAAACTAGCAGATAGTATGGAGAGTTCCCACATACCACCAGTTGTTTTCTCTATTAATTTGGGGTATATTTATTATAATTAATGATCTAATATTGATATATACACATTAAATTAATTATACTTTATTCAGATTTCCATAGTTTTTACCTAATGATAGTCTCTGTTCCAAGATACCCTTCAGAATACCACAACCATGTAACTGTCATGTCTTAGGTTTCTCTCAGTCATAATAATTTCTCAGTTTTTTTTGTGGTCATGACCTTGAGCATTCTGAGGAAGCATGCTGTAGGATGCCCCTCCAATTGAATTTGTCTCATGACTTTCTCATGGTAACAATGGGTTATGGGTTTTGGAAATGAATATCACAGATATAAAAGTGCCATTTTCAACATATTACATCTAAGGTATATACTGTCAACATTGTTTACCACTGTTGATGTTGACTTTGATTGCCTGAGTGAAGTAATATTTATAAGTTATCCCCAAATAAAGTTACTCTTCCCTCCTCTTTTTATACTGGATACATTGGAAGGAAGCCTCTAAGTACAGCCCAGATTTAAGGATTTAAGGAGTGGGAAGTGGTGCTCCACCTCCTTGAGGGCAAAGGATCTACATAAACCTTTTAAATGTATTTGAGAAAATCTTTCCATGTTCTCTGAATATCAATTCCTTTCTTACAATGTTGGGAGTATTATCACAGGTTTTATTTTATCAATTTAATTATACTTAAAACCAATTGAATTTTTACTATATGCATTGGTTAATAATCCCAAAGTAATTCTCACCTGGAAGCTTTCTACAAGATCTGTATATCTTCATTCCATAGAGAAAAATAATGTATCATACAGTCCATGTAGAGTACCAGATGACACCTGAAGCAAGTCATTTTTTCCTTTTGTATCTCTAATTCTGAATGTATTACAAGTCCCATTGAATGAAACTTTCAACTTTACATGGTTTTCAGGTTTGGGTTCCAGTACAAAACATGTACAGATTACATACAACTGTATTTTAAAGATCAAAAAAATTCTATGTCATGTCTTCCAATTAATTTCTCCCTGTCTTCTTGTGTGTGCACGTGTGGGTGTGTGTGCCTGGGTGAGTGGGTGTGCACGCACACACATGCTCAGGCATGAGTATATATGTGTCTAAATTACATATGATATTGTTTGGCAGGAGTGAGTCTATGAAGTCCACTGTACCTATGCTTACACTATCACATTGCTCAACTGCCATCTACTTTTCCCACTTTTACATTTTTGGAGTCTGGTGGTATAGTCTACATAATATATATATGGTACAGTATACGGTAGAGTCTTAGAGACAATAAGTTACATACAGGTAAAAATTGTAAGTGTAATTGGATATAGTAAATAAATGTGAGTTTGGGAAGAAGAGTACATAAATTATTGATTAGATTTAGGGAAAATTTCTAGAAAGTATTGTCTAGGCTAGACTTTCTATAGATAAACAATAAGAACAAATTCAAGGTATGTTGAATAGCCTATAAAAGACTGGCAAATATAAAAAACTATTCTGATCAAAAACAGACATAATGATAAACTTATTAAACATGGTTTATTCTATAAAAACAATAAATGTGTTTTGAAAATATTTTTATGAACTTTTATGTAATATAGACATAGAACTTTCTTAAAGTAAGACAGCTTTAGATATTCTTAGTTTTTTCCCCTTGTATATAAAGTACTAATTATTTTACTTTTGATTTCTTATTCTGCTTGATTAATAACGGATCTCTGTAACATTTCAATAAATCTTTTGTTGATTTCCTCAATGGCCATTCAAAAACAATCATTCACCATATGTCTAACACATACAAAGTGTTGAGAAGGAGCAATTTTGTTGAAAGTTGGTTTTGATTTAAAACTCTAAACATAACATCCTAAATTTAGCAGGACCTTCAACTTCAAAGTGACAATGCACAGCAACTCTCTCCCAAAAGGTTTAATCTTTCACTATCCGACTTTTTCATCTGCAATAAATAAATTATCAAAATCTGTCAGATGCCACATATAAGAACTTTAGATCCTGAGAAATTCAAGGCTTTCCCCTGGATGATTGCACTGGCATACATTTGGTCAGAATTGGAGACAGAGTTTCATCCCAAAGACATTAGATCATGGGGCAGATAATTTGTGTGCACGTGTGTGTGTGTGTGTGTGTGTGTGTGTGTGTGTGTGTCTGTCTGTCTGTCTGTAAAACAGAAGTGAAAGGTTAAAACAGATTACTTGTTCAACTAGCATTCTATGCTGGTATAAACAAAGAAAATGATTGTTTTGATAGATTTAAATATAGAAGCAAGAGTTCAGAAGTGAGCAGGTTGGAATTTCAAAATTTTTATTTATTTTACCTACTACAGAAAGAATTGATTGAAATAATTTGTATCACAGTGTGTTGGCATGGTTTAAGGAAGGAATGATGAAAAAACTCAAAATACATTTTCTCATAATTATGAGCTTGATTTCTGAAAAGTGTTAAGAATAAAAATATTAACAAAAATATTAAGAATAAAAAATATTAACACATGGAAGCAGTATAAAGAAGGGAGAAGAATTTTCATACTGTTTTACCTAATATGGAAATATGTGCTAATTTACATTTGCATCAATAGTGCAGGAGCATTCCCCTTTCTCCACATCATTGCAAACAATTCTTTTGAGGCTTTTTTTTCTATAATATATATTTCAAAATAGCTAGAAGAGAGGATTTTGAATATTGTCAACATAAACTTTAGGAGTACTGGGGATTGAACCCAGGGGCATTCTGCCTTTGAGCTACAAATCCCAGCCCTTTTTTTATTTTGAAATAGGATCTTGCTAAGTAGCTGAGGGCCTTGCTAAGTTGCTGAGGCTGGCCTCAAACCTGCGATCATCCTGTCTCAGTCTCCCAAGTTTTGGGATTACAGGCATGGGCTACCATGCCTGGCAAAATGATACATGGCTAAGGTGATATCTATGCTAATTGCCTTGATTTGGCCATTAAAAAATGTATATTTCAACTGAAACACCACTTTGTACCCCATAAATATGCATAATTATTATGACTACATTTAAATAAAAAATAAATTTAAGAAATAAAAACAGTTAATGTATCCCACAAAAGAGTGAGGAGAGAATTGACAGTTCAGCCCCAAAGCTCTCTTAGAATCTACCTCTTGACATAGTTTCTTAAAATTTTAATTCTACTAATGGTAAAAAATGCTTAATGATAGAGAGCTTCAAGAGCATACATCTTATAGAAATAGCATAATAATTATTGTGAACAAAATCTAGAAAATACAAAATATTACAAAGTATGAAGTTGGAATGACAATAAAATATAATGATACAGAAATAAATGTTATTTTTTGTTGTACATCCTTCCAGTGTCTCTAGTTCTATTTGTATCCTATTTCCTTATTTAGTATTCAAAATGTGTAATAGATAATTCCATATTCTTTACATGTGTAAACTCGTTGGTTCTGTTCAAGAAATTTTGAAATAAGTATTATTTTTTCTCACTGTATAAAGGAAAAGACTGAGACAAAATATTCAGAGAATGGCAGAACTTTTCTAAACAGCAATGGCATAAACACAAAGTTGAAAGAAAAGATAAAATTTTAAGATATAACAGTAATTTATTAAGTAAAGAGAGAGCGAAAACGCACGCTGAAAAAAAACTTTGAAGGAAGATACAAGCTGATCCGCAAGGCACAGGAGGTCAAGTGGAGAAATGGTGAGGCTAGTTCATGTTGGAACTAGCATGAAACAAGGGAGGATTTGGACTTTGTAGTCCATTAGCCCAAGTTATAATTCTATTTCTACCTCTTATTAACTATGAGATCTGGGGTGCATTTTAAAAACCCTAAACCTCATATTCCTTGTCTTGGAATGATGAACATCATTGGTATGTTATTTACTTTGGGGAAATTATTTATTCAGTAATTGGTCCATTCTGGTCATTTCTCTAAGATGGTGCTGAGGTCTAGCCTTGAGAGATTCTTCATTTCTAAGACAAAATTGAGAGGTAGAGATAAAGAGTAAAGGGAAGAGAGGAAATTTTGAAGACTTGTAGAGGAATAAAAGTGAGTGTAAAAAAATAAGTAAATTAGCCTCTCTCCTTACTCCAAAAAGTAAAGTAAAATAAAATAAAATAGTAATTTAAGAATAAAAACAATTAAGAACATACTAGCCTGAATTATGTAATAGTTCTGACTCATATTCTTATTTAATCAAACATAGTATCTAATCCTAATTTTTAGTATAACCACAGATTTGCCATCATCCTATTGTATTCTGTTACTTTTCATCAGCACTCTTCTACTTGCAATATATTGGTATCATGGGTACTGTGACTTTCTTTGCCTCACTAGACTGATCATTTGTTCTGTCCTTGTCCTCCTCATTCATTCTTTTTTTTTTTTTTTTTGTGGTACCGGGGATTGAACCCAGGGGATTGAACCCAGGGGCGTTTTACCTCCGAGCTACACCCCCGGCCCTATTTTTTTTTTATACTTTATTTTGAAACCAGGTCTCACCAAGTTGCGGAGGGCCTCACTAAGTAGCTGAGGCTGGCCGCAAACCCAGATCCTCCGGTCTCTGCCTCCCAAGTACTGGGATTACAACAACCTCACCCAACACCATGCACGCACGTAAGCACATATACATACAGTTATACACATTCATTCTCTCACACACTCACATCTTCACTCCTGGTCCCTATCATTCCTGGCTACTTCTTTCATACAAAGAAGCAGAGAATTCTTTCTCTCTCCTCTGGCCTCTTTCCCTCCCTCTCTTTTCCTCTGTAACATCAATTACATCAATTTATATATTTTGTCATAATTTGTTGTAAATGGTTTTCATGTAATTGCCTCCAAATCTATTTTATGTCTTTCAGATCAGAGACATAGTTTTGGCACATTGGTGATATTTATGTTTTATAAATGAAAACCTTTTTTCCTCATTTGTTTGTTTTCTGAATTGAAAGGCATATCTACATCTATAAATTATGAGCAATTCAGAAATTATATTAATGCTCTCTTTAAGTGAAAAAAGTTAAGCAAAATATAACAAAAAGTTTAATTAATTTTTAATTACTTGGAAACATATATTTTTCATAGATGTCTAAGCTTGGAAAAGTTATTTTTATCTCCTTTCTAATCAGTTCTTACATTACTGTCAAATTTTCTATTTTTCTTACTATAACATTCATACTGTTATTATTATTTAATATATTCTTAACAGGTTATCAGTATGTGTTTTTGCATGTGTACATATATAATCTTTTTCATTCATTCCAGTGTGCTCAACTGATTGGAAAGGGATTTGTTTTTAATTTTGTACCCCTTATGAAGCTATCTAGAATTTTTTCAAGAAAAGTATAGGTCCCTTGAAAACAACTCACTGAGACTTATAAATATACTATTTATATAAAACAAGAAATACCCACCCTAGGGTAATGGATGCGTTCAGCCAAGAAAATAATGGATAACACAGTAATTCTATTCATGTGCAACAAGACAGTTCGAAGATTTTTAAAAGACAGAGCTGGGTTACAGGACTAAGGAATTTTAGGTTTGAATTCTAGAGGCTTTTTTTAATATGAATTAGTATTAAATTTAAATTTAATCAGCTCCACTTGTTTTCTCCTCCTAAATCGGCTGGTCTCAGATTGAATTTGTTCTTTTAATGACAACTTAGATTAAATAAATCCTTATTGTTTTTAAGAAAAAGACATCGTGCTAATAATAATGTATTTGGTATTATGGAAAAGCATTTGGGTTGTAAAAAGTTGATATACTGGTAGTTCAAATATAGAAAAAAATGCAACTTGAATAAGAGGTATAAAAATCAAGTTTTGAGAAAAAAAGTTATGTTGTTTATGAGAAAGATTGCTTAGTTCATTTATTAAAATGATGCCTCAAATTGTTAATGAAATTTAATATTAAGAAATAAGACTTTTAGAGAAAGGCTCAAGATGGCAGAATGGAGACACCCTTAGCACTAGTTTACACCTTTAGGGCGTGGAAACAAAGCAACAGGTATGTAAATACTTGTGGACTGAATGGCTGTTGGTGAGCACCGGAAATTGACAGAACAGAAGACAGTGAATTCCAGACACTCAGCAGAATAGCAAAGCAAGAGAAGAATACCCCAGCACCTGGCTTCTGACACCTGAGTTGCAGGGAAAAGAACTCTGCCTTCTGTGGAAGTAAAGGTGAAAGGGAAGGGTCATAGCATAGACCCTTAGATGGCTGCACCCTGCAAACAAGCAGCTCAAATAAATAGGTGACCTGGATTCTGCACAACAGTCAAGTGTAGAGCAAAAATCCACTGCCTCTCTCAGCAAACTCTCAGAGTGCTACAGCTGGTGGCCATTTCGAGAAGGGTCATATTGTCAGAGACCAAACTGCTCTGGGAGTCAGAAAACCTGGCATAATCACATCTCAGGGTCCCCAAGACACCCTCCTGCGCTGACTGGGCAGGCAATGATGAAACAAGACAGCCATGGCTTGGGGGTGTGTCTCTGACACAAACACAAGAGAGGTTTATGCTGCAGGGAATGCGGGCTCCAAAGGGTCCTGCCCTCTGAGACAGGGAGTGACAACAGTCCCATGTAGTTCCACACAGGGGTCAGGTCTGAAGATATTGGAATTAAGACTAACTGATGGCGTGGTCATTGCATCTCCCCCTCCAGCACAGAACTCAGTGGATCACTGCTGCCCCAACACGCAGAGGCATTTCTGGGATTCACCATGGCTCTGACATTTACCACTTCTCTAGGCACACAGACTAAAAACAAAAGAGAAAAGAGGGTCTCACTAAGTTGTCCAAGCTGTCCTTGATCTTGCGATCCTCATGCCTTAGCCTCCTGAGTAGCTGGGATTATAGGCATGCACCACCGTGCCCAGCAAAATAAGATTTTATGGCATTGCTTTTTTTTTTTTTTTTTTTGCTTAGGATAATATTAACTATTTTTTAAAATTTATGTCACAAAAAATTTAGTGAGAAACTTCCTATTTTTAGATTTGACTGAGTGCATAGGTATATTACTTAATCTTTAAAAACAAATGAAACAGGGCCGGGCATGGTGGCGCACGCTTGTAATCCCAGTACTTTGGGAGGCGGAGACCGGAGGATCCGGGTTCGCGGCCAGCCTCAGCTCTCTCTCTCTCTCTTTCTCTCTCTCTCTCTCTCTCTCTCTCTACTCAGTGAGGCCCTCTGCAACTTCGTGAGACCCGGTTTCAAAATAAAGTATAAAAAATAGGGCCGGGGACGTAGTGCAGAGGTAGAACGCCCCTGCGTTCAATCCCCAGTACCGCAAAAAAAAAAAAAAAAAAAAAATGAAACATTAGCAAGAATCAGCAAGAGTTTAAAAAACATGCCAATACTTCTAACAAATGTGTGTGTGTGCGCGTGCGTGCGTGTGTGGGTGTGTGTGCATGTGTAATAGCCTTAAGATAGCTAAGAGATTGAAAGGAGAGGTAATTACTACAAACTTAATTTTTTAAAAAAAGCAACACTAAATTTGTCACAGTCTTTCAAAATAGAAATTGCAAATAAACTAAAATAGATGGTAGGAAAATTGAAAATTTCTTCAACTTAACACTCAAAACCTCTTGCAAGTGTTTCAAAGAAACAAGTAGTATGGTGTTTTTACTCAAAAATCCAGAAAACAGTCTATAGATTTATTTTTATTTTTTTAATTTTTTTGCAGTACCAGGGATTGAACCCAGGGGGGTTGAAACCGGGTCTCACTAAGTTGCAGAGGACCTCACTAAGTAGCTGAGGCTGGCTGCAAACCCGGCTCCTCTTGTCTCCGTCTCCCAAGTACTGGGATTACAAGCGTGTGCCACCACGCCTGGCTAGTCTATTGATTTATAATGGATAATTTTCAAATAAAAGGACAGCATGAAGGACATGTGTGTGTGTGTGTGTGTGTGTGTGTGTGTGTGTGTGTGTGTATGTGCTGGGTACTGAACCCAGGGCCTTTGGCATTCTACCTCTGAGCTACACCTCAGACCTATTTTATTTTTCATTTTGAAACAGGGTCTTGCTAGGTTGCTGAAAGTCCCACTATATTGCTGCAGCTGGTCTTGAACCCGGCGATCCCCCTGTCTCAGCCTCCCAAGTACTGGGGTCACAGGTGCGTCCCACCATGCCCAGACAGTCTGAAGGATTTAAAAGAATGAACTAGATCTTTACAGATCATAGTGAACTGATCTCCAAAACAGAAGGTTGCTGAAGAAATCTGATTCATATAGGATAATTCTATTTGTAACAGAAATTAAAAAAAATTTATACATATTTCTGAAAAACATATGCGATTACATATATGTAAGTTTTGGAAAAGAAAGATGTGCATGCAATTTTTATAGTATTTTCCATTGGAAGGAAAAGGAACTAAGGCAAGCAGATAAAGAGAACCTGAACTAAATCTGTAGGAATAAATGCTTCTATTTTCTGTTTTCAAAAATAGTGGTAAATCCTGCAGTGGTAGGAACATGGTTCTTATTTGTATTAATCTGTAATTATCTGCATTTTTAAAAATTTCCAGACAACAAAAAAGAGGAAGATTCATTGTTTGCAGCAAGCAAAATTCAACAAGCTTTAAGATATTGTCAGAAAAGGTACTGTATAGAAAACAGATAAATTGGAGCCCTGCGTGGTGATACACACTTGTAATCCCAGTACTTTGGAGGCTGAGACAGGAGGATCACAGGTTCAAGGACAGCCTCAGCAAGTAGTGATACTCCCATTAGCCTAGCGAAGCCTGTTTCAAAATAAAAATAAAATAAGATTGGGGGTATAGCTCAGAGGTAAAATGCCCCTGGCTTTAATCCGCAGTAACACACACACACACACACACACACATACACACAAAAAAGAAACAGAAAATTTTGCTTGATATTGTGATCAGAGAAGAACAGATTATCAGAAACAATACCAGATATACCAGCCATTATTCAAGTGAGCCTAATTATTTTGATGATAAGGGAAATCAAGACACCCGGGGTTTCAAATGTGCACAGTTGCTTATATTCAACATTTGTTACATATTTCTATCAAAGAGGAGGTGGGTTTGTGCTTGGATTTGGATTCTGTTGTGAACTAAACAATATTTTGTTGAAATTCAAATATAAAAATCATTGAAACCTGAAAATCATCTCAAGTCATCATGAGAAAAGTGTTGAATGGGATAATTCATCTTTGAATGACTTCAGGGATAATTCATCTTTAAGAAGCAATCTAGGGTCAGACTGCTGTCCATGAATCTTTCTCAGAATTTGGGTGCCATTCATAATCCAAAACACAATGTCACCCGCAAGGCTGATAATTGCCTCAGGCAATACACATGAGCAAGAAAATCTGATCACAATGTTAAAATTGTCAAACACGGGAAAATGGATATGCTTTATTCCAATAAATAAACGAGATACACTGTAAAGATACCAATATTTGTGAAAAGGTCCTTCTGGACAGAAACTAATCCTTTAAGTTCCTGAGAAAAGAAGCGTGGCTCTTACGAAGCAAAAGCAATCAGCCTCTCAAGCCGTGAGAGGACAGAGTTTATTTAAGATCTTCTAACATCGTATTGCCTAGACTATATTAGTTCTTGCCCTTTGGGGATGGGTGTTTCAACCCAAAGTAATTTTTATTCCAAATATTACACTAAATATTTTCGTAGCCTTCAAATTGATTTTGGAGGAACTCTTACCTCATTCCTATCAGAGTGACTTTTAGGTTAAAGGGAGTTCTGAGAGTCAAGATAGACCAAGAAACTCAACGAAACAACATGACTTCAGAGAAAAATGGTTAAAATAACAAATCGGCTACAATAAGGGCAGTAGAAGAATTTCATAAGACTCACAAGAGAACACTGAGCCAGTAGTAATGAAACTACTTTGTCTATTGCTCTAAAACTATTCAGTAAAACCCTTGGATCTCACTGCCCTTGTTGCCATAAAAAGGTCAAAGAATGCCTGTTATATAGAAGAAGTCATTTCTCAAGTTTGTTTTTAATCAAACATTGACACAAATAGTAAAGAACCCATAGAAAACATGAAGACAATTTTTTTTTAGTAACAGCATTTTAAACATTTAAAAATCCAACATGACTGGATTTTTTCAATTGAAATATAACAGCAGTAAGATTGGGACATGTTCTTAATTGGGTCTCTAGTTACATAAATCCCAGCTGAGCTTCTGTTTCCAAGCTGAGTTTTAAATAAATAAAAACACATATTTTCCTTCATTAGAGTAATCTCTAAACATGAACACTACTCTAAATCTTCTAATGAGTGAATTAGTGATAATAATAATTTGTAAAAATCAAACTACTTTCCATTTTGCTTTGTTGCAGGTGTGCATGTTTTCAAAATGAGACCAACTCGGTGAACTTTATTTTATTTTTTTTTTACAATTTCCACCTAATTTTCTCATAGGGACAGTTTTATTAATGACCTAATATGTGCAAAGTGCTTTCCACACGAAAAACATCAACTTTCAAAATGTTATTGCTGAGAAAGAGGAGAATTGCTGTTTCTAAAGATACATTAATGATGGGAGGCCATGAGGGTATCATTTACTCATTTGGGAGAAAGTTAATTGTGGAATGATGCTCTAATGACCAAAAACAATAATGCTCTTAAAAATATGTACACTGCTTTCCTTCTCAGCCATTGGAAGCACTTGTACGAGTACTCAGTGGCTTTCCCAGCTATTTCACCCGCCTGCATCTCCAATGCTTTCATTCTGGTGACTGGTACATTTACTGAATTTGTATTGCCCCCTTTAAGACACAGTTCATAATTAATGATGCCATTTGTGTGTGTGTGTGTGTGTGTGTGTGTGTGTGTGTGTGTGTGTAACTGGGGATGGAACCCAGGTGCATTCTACCTCTGAGCTACACCCCCAGCCCTATTTTTTATTCTTTATTTTGAAATAGGGTCTCACTAAGTTGTGGAGGGCCTCACTAAGTAGCTGAGGCTGGCCATGAACCTGCCATCCTCCTGTCTCAGCCTCCCAAGTACTGGGATTACAAGTGTGCACCACCACGCCCGGCCGTGTTGCCATTTTCTTTTGTGCAAGTAAAGAATGGGTCACTACTTATGGTCATTAACTTTTCATTTTTTTAAGTAAGGTTTATAGTCTTATGCTCTGTTTTATTCTTCTAAGTATAACACTTGCTGAAGAAAGTCTCCTATTTTAAGGGCATGTTTGTTTTCCTTTTAGGAACTTGCATCAGTGGCTACTTTTTCATGGACTTCTGAACTTCCTCCATCTGATGGCACTTTTATTCTTCCTGAAGCAAAATTAGCATTATTAAATGTAGTTTTTTTTTCCTGGAGTTTAATTTTTAAATGCTTTTATACTTTATTGTTGCATTATAGTCTCATCATAATATAGTTCCTAGTGATAGTGACATCCACGTGAATGGTACTTGTTGAGTCCCCCCCCCCCCCGCTTCCTCCCTACTCCCCCACCCCTTCCCCATACAAGATATTAAGATTGGCATTGGTGAATACCAATGAGAATTCACATATGTACAAATGTCAGTGCAAGTGTTTCCTTCATTAATTCTCCCTTTCCCCTCCCACCTTCCCCAAGACCACCTCCTTCACTCCACTATAGTTTCTCCTCCATTATCTAAAGTCCCTCTGGTGTCCTGATTACTCCCTAGCTCCCACATTTGAGAGAAAACATATGACCCTTCACTTTCTATGACTGGCTAATCTCACTTAACATACTGTTCTCCAGGTCCATCCATTTACCTGTAAATGACATAATATTGTTAATGTGCATTTTGTCATCTTTAAGGTTACTATTCTAATACATCTAATTTGCCTTTTAAAATCCAATCACATTTGAGGGTAAGACTCAAAAGATGCTTGCTTATTTATTTGCTTTAAGTAAATTATAGTATTTTATGTGGAACACACTAAGTATTATGGATTTCTTTGTTTTTAGCGGATTTATTTTTTCTAGAAATAACTTGAGCAATACTTTAATTGTAATGTTCTTCTAATGCTACCCCAATTTTGAATTATCTCAAAGTATAAAAGCCTAAAGTTAAGAGGTTTTGCTAACCAAATTAAATATGCCTTCAATTACCTCATTGGGGGGGAAATCTATTTTTTGTTTTTATAGTTAAATAATCAAAACAACACTTTCTGCTGTGTCTATTATATATTATATTATATATTCTGCTGTGTCTATAGTTTAATGCTGTGTCTATTATTCCCCTCATAGTAGACTATTTTATTTAGTTGACATACAAAATGTTAAACATAGACTTTAGATTATCTTATAGCATGATGAATATCCATCTTGATGTTTTCTTATCCCTGTAGGGGCCACTGTTCAATATAAATTTGTGTTAAATTTTAATATGAAGCCAGGTGCAGTGGTAATCACTGTATTTGGGAGGCTGAACCAGAGGATCACAGGTTCAACACCAGCCTTAGCAACTCAGCGAGGCCCTCAGCAACTTAGCAAGACCCTCTTTCAAAATAAAAAAATAAAATAAAATAAAAAGTAGCTCTGAGGTAGAATGCCCTGGGTTCAATTCTCAGTAGTACTACTACTATTACTACTGCTACTACTACTACTACTACTACTACTACTACTATTGATTTGAGTAGGATGTCTAGTGAATTACCAATTTATATGTTGTAAGATTTACATTTAATATTGGCATTTCCAAAACATTATAAACATGTTATGTCTATATGTGTAGATTTACAAATATGAAATGTGTTTAGATTAAATATGATTGTTAGTGTCTTTCATGTTCATTTGGTCATGTAGGCAGTCATAAGCAGCATTTTAAACTACTGTCCTGGTGATAACATCATGTAAGTCTGCTCATTTTCTCATGTTAACTACAAGTACAACCAATTCTGACATTCAGGTGAGTGTCACTGTTTCTCACTTTGATCTTCTATTTTAAGATCCTGTTAAATATTAAAGATATGAGCCCCAAGCACAGAAAGTGTCATAATTTCGCAGAGACTTTGCCTCAGTCCAGGCAGGATTCTAGAACAGCTCCATACTACCCTCTGTTTGATAGAAGAAAGAACAAATGAAAAAATATATCTCTATGTCAGAAATTAGTAGAAAATGTTTTAAGTGGAACATCAAACACACAGAGCAGTTATAAATGTATCATAACTAATAAAATCTCAATTTCTCTTTATTTTTTGTGTAGTTTGCATCCAAATTTTATTGAAATGGTCTTGAAAAAATGATTGGGACAGTAACTTTTAGGCAATTATCTCAAATTCCTTTTAGGTACACATGATAAATGTTAATATTCTCATTGTAAAATAATATAAACATTATGGTTCCCAATGATCACTTCCCCAATCTAAGACACCTCTAAAAGAATAATCTTTTTCAAAGTTGTATGAATATTTTTATGAATTTATGTAATACCAAGCACATATGCAGATAATTTTATTATATATTGTGTATTTTTAGTGTGTCTCTTTGTGTCATCTACAACTATTCTTTGATTGGAATACATATATATCATATATGTGTGTGTATACATGTATATTTATATGTGTTGATTATTCTTTTATGTCTTGGTGATACTGCCATGTTGAGCAATCTATATTGACTGTTCCTCTACCTTTACTGACAGTTTCTCTTTTCACTCTTTAAATCTGATCATTGTATCCTCCTTTGGTGGCCATAGGAAGAGGGAGAGTGTTTGGGAGACACCAGGATTCTACATGACCAACCACAACACTAGGTTAGTTCTAGAATTACGCTAAGGAGTGAATTTCCTGACCTCTTACCTTAAGACCATTCTCATAGCAGAAGATAAGAGTTGAAAAATGCAATTGTCCTAATATAATTTATTTATTTTGACTGGTAAATAGGTAGGTCAGTGAAAGAAGCGATGGGACTTCAATGTTTTAGATTATCAGAAATATAAAGATTTGGAATTACTTGTTTTAAATAAACCACAAATCCTTCATATTTAGTTTCCTCTTTTTAATCTAACCAAGATGATAGCCAGGAAAATCCCTTATAGTGATTTAAAACACCAGCACAGGGGCCTTATACTTTGTCTGATACAAACAAACTAGAGTTGGAAATACACCATTTTATATTAATGATTAGAATATGTATAAAGAATAAATCATCTTGATATTCAAGAACATTTTATTAATTTATCTCTCATTATGAAGAGCAGAAATACTATACTACAATCTAAATTCATCAATTTTAAGAATATTTAAGAATTTTATTCAGCTTAGAACATCTCTGAAATAGGATAGTTCCTACAATTGATGTCAGGTCATGGCTTAATTGGTATTATTTCTCTTTAACATAAAAGAAATAAAAGCACATTTTAAAAATAATGAATTATGGCATTTTAAGGTATTTATTTGCAAAATATAATCAATTTCCAAAGAATGGATGATGCACACATACATTTTTAGACTGAAAATTAATCAGTAGACATATGATGATCTGAGTTCAACAGTTAACAGAGGTTGGAATGCATGCTCATAGTCTGGTCTAATCCAATATAAATTTTTTCTTGGAAAAAATGCACACACTTTTCTCTTAGTACAGGACAGTAACTTATAGAGGACACTCTCTAATATCTCTGCCATAGAATATGTATTTTATATCATGTTTATATTCACATAAATAATGTCTACTATAGATGATAAGATGAGCATATAATTCATTTTCTATACTAGGCACTTTTCAGAGTAAAAATGTCCTCATAAACATTATAGTAAATTAAAAGAAATGAACAAATTACATTCCAGGAAAGCTAAAAGATATATGAACACTATCTATAGGGGAGTAATTTATAAACAGAAGGGGTTGATTTAAAAGCAGAGGGGGTTAATTCAGACAATTATTTCTTCAGAGGATAGAGCCTGCACATATGTAATTCATTCATAAAATCCAGCAGTGATTTTTAGAGTATGATCCACAGACGAATGGTATTTCTGAGATCTTTTCAGGGGCTCTGCAAGTTCAAAATCATTCTTATAACAATGTTAAGGTATTATTTTCATTTCACTGTGTTGAAATTTGCACTAATAATGCAAAAGCATTGAAATATATAACTATGCCGTCATAGTCTGAATCAAGCAATGCTCTAAAGTGCTGCAATCACTGTACTCCACTGTCATGCACTCGCAATAAAAAAATAAGTTTAAAAAAGTAAGAATTTTCAAGATAAAGTAACACAATATATGATTAATAAATCTCAATGCCAAAATATCTATACATATGCCCGTATATGTTTTATGTATAGACATATATACATATATGTGTATATATGTATATAAGTACATATATGTGTGTGTATATAGACATACATATGACATATATATTCTGTGAGACCAAATGTTATTTATACATTTAGGCAGACTATACTGGATTACTGAGTCATGGAAACTGAAAAAAAATATGATTGTGTTAGTTTAAGAAACTAAGTTTGTGAAAACTTGACAAAAGTTAAAAGAATCTCCTCAGTTAGTTCATATGTTTTGTTGTGACAATTAGTTTTTCTTGTTTATTTTAAACTTTTTTTTTTGTTTTTCTGTTTCCACTGTGCGCAGAATTCAGGGTTGCTAGTTTCTTTCTAGTTTTTGTTTGTTTTTTCTTTCAGTACTTTAAAGATGATTTTTGATGAGAAGTTTGTATCTCATCAAATCTGTTTCTGCATATGTAATATATCTGTTTTCCTTTTTAAAAGATTTTTGATGTTCCAGGAAGAGCAAGGAGACTAATGTGGCTGGAATGAAATGTTGCCAGGGAGAAAGAGGGTCGTTTCCAACTGCCAGAACAAGTCCTTGGTCAATGCCTTACAGGAGATTGGAATAATTGTCCACCAATTTCACCAACTCAATGAAATCTTGCATTTTTTCAAATTGTAGCTTAAATTTGCTCTCATTTTCTATTATAGTTGCAGTTTAATGTCATATCTTCTGTGTATCTGAGATTCAGTAAAAAAAATGATAGATAACACATAAAGCTGGGATATATTCTTTGCTAAATGGTGAGTTAAAGTAACTCATGGTGAGTAAAGACTCATTTTAAGTAGTTAAATCATTAGTAATGTATGCTTAATAAAGTATTTTTCTTAATAAACCTTGTAATTCAGAGACTTGGATAACGCATGGTTAGATAATGGAATTGACTGTTTTTAAACCTCTAGCTTTTATTTAATGGCAGCAAAATGAATGCTTGTGTGTATGGGTGTTTCAGAATATTTGCATAGTAAAAGTGTCATCCATTGTGATGTGTCTATGTATGCAAATATATTAATTCATATTATGTGTGTTTATTCAGGTACACCCAGTTGTCAAAATGAATAAGTTATCTAAGCAGGTCCTGAGTACCACATTTATGAAATATTCTATGTATATACTATTTATGTAAAGTGATATATACATAAGGTGAAATATGATCTGTAGAATTCTAGCTTTAACAAATTCCAATATTAATCCCACATGACTCATCTGTCAGGAAGTGTGAGAATCAGAACTGCTCCTTTTGTTGCCTTTCACTCACTGTGAAAACGGAGCAAATAACAGTCCCTTTGGCACATTCATCAGAACTGTGATCAGGCTGATTAAAATGCAGATACACTGGGGCTTGTCTTTTATCTGATTTGTTTGAATCTCATTAACACCCTTTTTCCATGCCTCCTTTACTATTGTTTGCTGCTGTTACCAGCATCTAATTAAACAAGCACAACTGGAAAATTTGCATGCACATTTGCTCCATACATTTCTCTGATATCATTTGAAACGTGTTTTCCTACCAGTAATGCGCTCCTCAGGCAGAGAGTGAAGGTAGAATGGTAATTTGGTGTTGTTTTGTACTGTATTACTTTTGTGTGAGGAATCATAGGAACTTACACGTTTTTAAATTGAACAGCACTCTCTATTTGGGATTTGCTTCCATTTATTTTAAAGAACTTGCCACTTGTTATGAAGGCTTTTGATGTTTGAGTGACAAGGTCTGCATTGTGTGGGATATTTATTATTGGTCTTATTTCTATGGTGATACACTACGTATTCCATTTCTATTGCACACACTTTCACTAGTTTCTTTTCCATTTAGATTTGCCCATTCTAGTAACTAAGGCTCTGGGAAAATCAGGTTTGGTAAGTGTCATCTTTTTTTTTTTTTCTTTTTAGTCATTTACTTGAAGTTTTATAATTTTAAGTGGTTTTACAAATTAATTCATAACACATGAAATTTGAAGGCTTGTAATCACAGAAAATTTAAAATAAATGAATGAATTCAAAATTACAGTAAGAAAGTAAAAGTATAATACAGAAGAAAAACAAAAAGCAAAATCTCTGTCAAGCTTTTTTGAAATTGTAAACCTCAATTTAATATGACTATAATATAGTACTAAATTGGTATTTTTTTGGCTGCTGTAGACTGTGATTCTTTTATCATTTTTTTCTGTTTATTGGTGCATTGTAATCATACATCTTGATAAGGCTCAGGGTGGTATAGACACTCATGCACACATCACTCATAAGTGTCATCTTTTAAGCCAGGCGTGGTGGCGCACGCTTGTAATCCCACTACTTTGGGAGGTGGAGACCGAGGATCTGGGTTCACAGCCAGCCTCAGCTCTCTCTCTCTCTCCCTGTCTCTCTCTTTCTACTTAGTGAGGCCCTCCGCAACTTCGTGAGACCCGGTTTCAAAATAAAGTATAAAAAATAGGGCTGGGGGTGTAGCACGGAGGTAGAACGCCCCTGGGTTCAATCCCCGGTACCGCAAAAAAAAAAAAGTGTCTTTTAAAGCTGCATTTGTTTCACATCACTTTAGGGTTTTCAGTTACTGTGCTAGATCACAATGTCTAACCATTTCTTTTTTAGTCTAAAGGTACCACTTAGCTCCTCTACTCCCCCCTGTCCCCACATAATAATAACAACAATAATAATAATAATAATTAATAATTAATAATAATAATAATAATAATAATAATAAAGTGGTGGGAAGTAGAAAATAAAAATAAAAATAAATAAGAGAAACAAGAAATTATTTTAAGGCAAAATCAACTTCTTCATGCCATGTTAATTTTTGTCCTACAGAATTCCAGACAGAAATCTTTGAAAGTTAATGTCCTTTATATTAGCTGCATGCTATGTAGTATTTGGTTCAGTGCCATATACAGCAGAGAACATGCTGTTTATTTTTATGACTGTGTCCCCTCTACTTATGTTAATGAAAATAATTGAATTCAAACCTTGTAATTGTTAAAACAATTCAGATATAATCATATTTCAATTACTGTCATGGTGTAATACAAATTACACCATCTGATGCTTCTAGAGGGAACAATATAAACAAAAAGAGAAAATTTACACCAACTATATTTTGAAAGATTTTAAAAACTGTAATTATTGTATACTATCTAATAAAAATTAAATATAAATTACACACATATCTATAATTACATACACTAACTGTTAGTACTAATTATCCTACATTATTTTATCTCAGCAAACTTGCATATTTAATTATTCTCCTGAGACTTTTTATTTACATGTACCATATTATATATTTGATCTTGCCCAACTGCAAGAACTTTAAATATTTAATCATATTCTGAAGATAAAGATAATATTTGATGATGAGAGTTAAAAGGATATTCTAATATATTATTTGTGGTGCCAATGGTTTGGATAAAACATTTATGATGAACTATGCTTTCTATATGCAGAATAATAATACATCCAGTATTCCAGCTACAGAAATAATGAATACATAAAAGCACACCTATCTATTTATACTCCCATAAACCATTCATAAAAATGTATATTGTAATGGAAAAATATTGACAGAAATTTAATTGACCATGAAAAAGGACTATATTGTAGCAAAGGAAAATAGAATTTTTTAAAAGTAGTACTTTAAAAAATGAGGTGACTCGGGCCGGGCGTGGTGGTGCACACTTGTAATCCCAGTACTTTGGGAGGCAGAGACCGGAGGATCGGGGTTCGCGGCCAGCCTCAGATCGCGCATGCGTGTGCGAGCGGTCTCTCTCTGTCTCTCTCCCTCCCTGTCTCTCTCTCTCTCTCTCTCTCTCTCTCTCTCTCTC
>PVJS01032029.1:0-23031 GCA_004027185.1 Glis glis | reverse complement strand
CAAAAAAAAAAAAAAAAAAAAGAAAGTGATCTCAGATTGAATGCAATAGAGGCACTCGAGAGATAGGGGATACTTGTTCAAATGGTCGCTTCTGAAACACTTTAGACTTTCATTTAATACTTTAATTTTGGATTTCTAATTTCCAAGCTCTGATAAGGATGGGCAATCAGGGAATTCTCAGGCAAGGTACCAAATATACTCTTTTAGAGAGAGGTAACATATGTTTTATGTTATAATATTCCTATTAATTTAGGAGCAACAAGCAAGGGTCATAACAACACTCAAGGATAAATAAAGGCAGATTATATGCTATGTTCAAAATATCTCATTGAAAAGTAAATTAAATAAGACCAGTAGTCTCTCAACTCCCAAATAAGCAGTGTTGAATACCTACAAAGACAAAATATCAATTAGATAATGTCTCAGTCTCTCTCTTCCCAACTTTGAATCACTTCCAAGAAATACTCTGTTATAATTGGACATCAAAAATTATGTTTCAAGCACATCTTGTTAAATGGATCTCAAAGGGGAAATAACATCAAAAGAGAGAGAAAATCTCCTCAGTTGCTTGATTACAATCCAAAGGTGAAACAACTAATATCAAATGGTAACGAATTAAATGTTTAATTCTCCTCTGCTATGGACTCATCATAGTGCAATGTCAGCCTAAGCAGGCTTTGCATTTGCATTGCTTAATCTTTTTATAGAGAAACAGGCAGGTAATTAAGACATTGTCAGATCTCAGATCAACAGGGAATAGTAATCATGGGTTGAGTATCATTTGCCCCATCAAAGGAAGCTTAATGAAAATGAGGTTATTATATTCTAGGAAAAAATATAGCTTGCAACATTAACTTCAACCACACACTGTGACTTGCCAGAATTCCATGCAGATGATTATCATCTCTTCTGAGCTGCCATAGTTTCTAGAAATATTATCTAATTATAAGAAATCGGTCTTGATTAGTGAAAACAACATGCATAAATATCCCATCAACAATTATAACAATTGGAAATCACATAATGGGTATGCAGATAGGCATGTGGTAATGAATGGAGAGGCAGAATAGTATTGTGGGTAATAGTTCAGGCATGTGGCTCAGGTGAGATCTGAGATGGATTCACATTTCTTCTTTTTAATTTTTTATTGCTGCATTATAAGTGCCCATGATAGTGAGATTCATAGTGATGTATTCATCCATACACATAACATTATTTGATTTGTTTTCTTCCCTGGATCAAATCACATTTCTGTCAATTTTCAGTTATGTGATATTAGGTTGGACTAGGTTATTAGGCTATTGTATGCCTTAGGTTCCCTAAATATTAATTAGAAATAAGGCATTTATTAGAAACAAGAGCATTATATAAGGCCATATATCTTAAAGTCCTATCGCAATGTTTAGCGCATGTAAAGAAGGGTCAGCAAATTGTAGCTGTCAGTGGTGCTGGAGTGCGGGTTGTGAACTGTAGCTGACCTGTAGTAACTACACCAAATGTGTTAGTCACTTGACTTCCTGGTGAAATTACAATAAGAAAGGAACAATTTGAATTAAAGAAAACAACTTGCAGATTTTATATAAATTTTCTACTCAATGCATGACTAAAGAAAGCTTCAATACAAGTCTGATTTGAGAATTATTTTACAACAATTTTACAAGCTCAAAATACAATTCTTTTCCTACCATAAAACTTATTTTTTTCTCTACCTGGCCTTGCAATTACTCATGTATGAGTAAAACGAATAGGCAGTGGGAAGTTGTGAATGAAATGACATAGGGTGGAGGGAGTGAGAGACATGGGAGTGAAGGCATTCTGATTTAGATCAAGAGTCAGTCAAAGTCTCACTGAAGGGGCAAGAAACATAAAGGAATAGAGAGAAACCTGGTGAGGAGAATCTGCAAGTGCAAAGGATCCAAGTAGTATCAGTTTCAAACCATCAAGCACTACCAAGGTCAGAGTTCATAGACCTTCTTGAGCAGAAGAGAGTGGTAGGAAATTTGATGATGACTTTGGATCAGGATACGGACACTCAAGAGAAAACAAGGGAACAGCTTCAATTCGTATTTTTCTTAATTTTTTTCCTTTTTGGGGGGTCGGGTGTTGCTGGAGATTGAACACGGGGGCATTCTACCTCCCTGGCCCTATTTTTTTTATTTTGAAACAGAGTCTCACTAAGTTGCTGAGAGCCTTCTTAGGTTGCTGAGACTGGCCTCTAACCTGTGATCCTCCTGCCTCAGCATCCCAAGTACTGGAATTACATGCATGCACCTCCATGCCCAGCAGTTTTTATCCCTTTTTAAAATGGATCTAGTTAGTTTACCAACCAAGAGATTGTTAATATTTCTCACTTCTTTTTTTTTTTCCTTTGGTACCAGGGATTGAACCCAGAGACATTCTACCTCCAAGCTACACCCCTAACCCTTTGTATTTTTTTTTTACTTTCAAAGAGTCTTGATAAATTGCTGAGTCTGGCCTTAAGCCTCTAATCCCCCTGCCTCAGCCTCCCAAACACTGAGATTAGAGTTGTGAACCACCATGCCTGGCCGAAAGAGTACTTTATGGTATTAAAATGAAAATCACTTTGAGAATACTTTCTTATTCTAAAGATCCACAAAACTGCAACTTTTCTCCTGAATTCCAGCCTAGCTTTGCTTTCTTATATTCCTTGTAGACACAGAAAAGCCTAAGGCCAATATTGTACAATATGCAAGAAACAGTCCAAGTTTAGAAACTTTTCATTCCTGTGGTATGCATCAGCTATTACACTACCAAATTATTTCATTATTCCTATTATAATCAGTGAGAAGATGCAGTTGTTATTTTATTACCTCATCTCTGAAAGTGGTGGAAACAAATTCATAGTTGCTGAAGTTTATTTCTGTTTTAAGTTGGATTTTGAATACTCCCCAAAGACCATGTATTCAAAGCTAGGTCTCCAGCTGGTGGTGCAATCGGGAGGTGATGGAAATTTTAAGAAGTGAGAGATAGAAGTTAGTTCATTGAGGAGATGCACTTGAAGAGGACATTGGGACACTGATCTCTCTCTGTCTCTGTCTCTCTCTATTTCTTTCCTGGTTCACTATGAGGTTACCAGCTTCATCTGCCACACACTCTCATCATGTTATACTTTCTCACACAGGCTCAAAAGCAGTGGGCATGTGGGGATGGTAGCACACTCCTGTAATCCCAGTACTTCTATAATCCCAGACAGGAGGATCACAGGTTCAAGATCAGGCTCAGAAACCTAGTGAGACACTTTTGCAAAACAAAATAAATAAATAAATAGAAAGGGCTGGGGCTGTGGCATGGAGATTGAATGCCCCTGGGTTCCACCTCCAGTACACACACAGACACACACAGACACACACACACACACACACACACACACACACACACAGTAATGGGCCAGCTGACTCTAAGTAAAAACCCTCCAAAACATGAGCCAAAATAAACCTTTCCTATTATTAAGTTGATTTATCTTGGGTATGGATAACTGTTAGAGTGTTGGAAAGTTGACTAACACAACTTCCTTCTCTGATCCCTTTTTTGTTCAAGTCTATCTCTAAACTCACTAGTCTCATTCAAGAAAACATTCAGAAACTCCAGTAATACTTGAAATATAACATCACATCTGAAACCTTTGGTGCTCTAGGAACCTTTTGTGCTATAGGGAGAATTAAAATCACTGTTCCTTCTATGTGACATTAAAAAGTAAATAATGCAATCAGGCATCAAAAGAGTTGTTGCCAAAGAAAACCCATCACAGCCATTCTGCATGGAAGATGATCAAAAAAAAATTTTTTTTTTTTTTTGCGGTACCGGGGATTGAACCCAGGAGCGTTATACCTCCACGCTACACCCCCGGCCCTATTTTTTATACTTTATTTTGAAACCGGGTCTCATGAAGTTGCAGAGGGCCTCACTAAGTAGAGAGAGAGAGAGAGAGAGAAAGAGAGAGAGAGAGAGGGAGAGAGCTGAGGCTGGCCGCGAACCCAGATCCTCTGGTCTCTGCCTCCCAAAGTACTGGGATTACAAGCGTGCGCCACCACGCCCGGCAATCAAATTGTTTTTACATACATACACATAATGCTTGGTATGTTTCCTTCACATCCCATCCTGCCCCCACCCCTGCTCCTGTACATGTGAGTAAGATTGGTAATGACACCTTCATATATGGACATAACATTATTCTAACTATTTGCCTAAAAACTGTCATTTGCATCATAAAATATTCCTTAATAGCTTTTATATTCATATTGAAAGGGTAAATAAGCCATTAAGTTGCTGTGTTGAGGGTATACAGGATCACATTCAGATTTGATGATTCACTAGGGGGACCTACAGGATTCAACATAGAGTAAAATTCATGGCTGATTTGAAAGAATACAAAACAAAATCAGAAAAAAAGGAAGGCACACATGGGCCAAAGTCCTGAGTCAACTAGGTGCAAGCTTACACAAAAGCTAAGAGTCTTCTAAGTGAAGCCACACAGAACATAGGTAATTCCTGCAGCAAGGAGTTATGAAAACACATGTGAAATAGTATTATCATCTCAAAATTCCAGACTCCTACAAGGACAGCAGCAGAGGTTAATCATAAACCACATGGTTTGCACAGATTTTTTTTTTTACAAAGTGAACCACATTTAACAGTAGGAAATTGTGGGAACTCTTCTGAAATTTCCAGATTCCAGTCAATGGCCTACCTTCCAAGCAGGCTTGCTAAGGATAGCTATCTCAGAACTCCATATCAACTCTTCTCTGCTGTTGTTAATCTGAGAACTTGGTAACAGTCTAGCAAGATAATTACTAGGTAAGAGGTAGACTGGGATTGGGGAGAGAAAAAAGTGTCTATAACACTGGCTAAAATACTGCAGACTTTCCAGATACTTTAGCTTTAAATGTTTCAAAACAAAAAAAAGTTTAAAGTTGAAAACATAGGGTTGGGAATATAGCTAGGAGATAGAATTCCTCTGGGTTCAATCCCCTGTTTTAAAGAAGAGTGGCTACATAGCTAATTGTAGGTGGTTCACTTTTTGGGGCAGAATTGGGAAACTAAATTCCAAATACCACTTGGGGGTATAACTAAATTTTATATAGAGTTCATAAAAAGAATAAGAAAGTCTTCTAACTTAAAAGAGTAATACTTAACAAAATTAGAGCAAAGCATGATTTTAAGCTTTAGCATAATTAGATTCAGATAAAGAAGATGATATAAATTCAAAGTATTGGGCTCTAGACCCAGAAAATATATTTAGCAAACATATGCTCCAGAAATCTGCACTGATTCCGATTGTGAATCTAATCTCCATCGTCTGATTGGGTGTTCCTGAGGTTTCCTCCTTTGGGTCCTGGATCTGCATTCACAGGAACTTGGGTTAATCATTTTACTTCTTGAGCTCATCACACTCATTTTCTTTGTGATCTGTATAATTATTAAACAATGCATGTTTAAGGAAGAAACTAACCTATTATTACTCAATCCTTGCATTCTTCTCATTAGGATAAAATATGGCTCTCTTCTTCCCTTTTTACATTGTTTAGATCCAATCACTTTAATTATGTTCTTTAAGTAAAAGATTCTATTTTTTATGTATCAATGGTTTAGAGGGGACAAATGAAATGTAGGACTCTTAAAGTTTTAAAATGCTAACCACCCATTTACAGAGTGTCCTGAAGAATGTCACAAGGCATATCTTTGAGAGTGGCAGAGTCTCGGGCCTGGCCTGAAGTCTTCTTGTTCTGTTTCCAGAATGATGAGCACCTCATTGTCACAACAGAGAGGAAATTAGACTACATATTAATGTATGTGAAGCATCTAATTTGTGTCATACTCCTTGGATATATGGCAATGAATAAAAAGAAGCCCCTGTCCATATAGAGGGACACTTTTTAGAGACAAGAGATTAATTAGAAATAAATAAATAGCATCAACTATGCATATCTATTTACTCATATTTGTTTATAGTAATGTCATGTATCTGCTATGAGAAAGACAAAGCAAGTCAAGTGTGTAAGAAATGATGTGATACTAAGGTCAATCTAACTTTTTTGGGATTGACCAATCCCATGATATAATATAAAGTGCTACCTAAGTAGACACTAGAAAGAAATGAAGTATAAAAACATTGTAGTAAGAGCATTCAAAAGAGACTAAGCATTGAGAGCAAACTTCCTGAAGAAACATCCCCACAAATTCAAGGAACAGAGAGGAGCTCAGAGTGATCTGAGCAGAATAAGCGATGAGAAGTGTGGAATCAGGAGAGAGTCTACTAGGCAAATAGTCTTTTATGTTGAAAGACATTTTTGCTAAGGTTTCAGTGAGATGAGAAGCCGTTGGGGTATTTAAAGAGAGCAGTATCTTGACTTGCCTTGGATTTTAAAATAATTACTATGGGTTCTATGCAGCAAGTAATTTGAAGGGGCAGGGATGGAAGTGCAGAGGTGTCATAGGAGGCTAATAGGGTAGGGCATAGATTTAAAGATTTTTATTTTAAGAAGTTGGTGGGATTTTTAAAATTCTAAACATTCAGCAAAAGTTTTTATTCATATCAGAAAGGAGGGCAATTTACATGTGTTCCTTTAAAAAATGGTGGGCAGGACAGGACAGAGGATAAGGAGACCAGGAGACCTTATAACTTGAAAGTAATGATAAAAGTTTGAAAGGAAAATTCTTCAATTTCCTCAATGAGCAAAGAACATCTTAATTCAAAATGCATGAATGTGAGTTGAATCTTTTTTATCATAAAATATAAATTGTAGTTGTTTTGATGAGAGTTTTATCAGTATGTCAAATAACCCATGTACCCTCTGAGGTCTTTATAAGAATTTGACAACTAGAAGCTGGCATGGTGGCACACACTTGCAATCCCAGTACTTGAAAGGCTGAGACAGGAGGATCACAGGTTTGAGGACAGCCTTAGGGGTTCTCCGGGGATGGGGCCAAGGGCTTACCCGCCCCATGTCCCTAGCACCAGGGAATCTCCGGAAGTGGGGCCAAGGGCTCACCTGCCCCACATCCCCAGCGCCGGGAGGAGGACTTCTCCAGGGGCAGGGCCAAGGGCTCACCCACCCCACCTTGACAGCACCGGGAGGAGGGGTTCTCTGGGGGCAGGGCCGAGGGCTCACCCATCCAGTGTCCCCAGTGCTGGGGGATCTTCAGGGGTGGGGCCAAGGGTTCACCCTCCCTGTGGCCCCAGCGCCAGGGGGAGGGGTTCTTTGGGGGCGGGTCTGAGGGCTCACCTGCCCTGCGTCCCCAGGGCTAGGGAAGGGTTTCTCCAGGGGAGGGGCCAAAGGCTCATGCGCCCCATGTCCCCAGCACCGGGGGTCTCCGGGCACGGGCCAAGGGCTCACCCGCCCCACGTTCCCTCGCCGGGGGGAGGGGTTCTCTGGGGGCGGGGCCGATGGCTTGCCCGCTCCGTGTTCCCAGCACTGGGGTTCTCCGGGGGCGGGGCCAAGGGCTCACCCGCCCTTAGTCCCAGCTCTGGGGGTCTCCGGGGGCAGGGCCGAGGGCTCGCCCTTCCCGTGTCCTCCGTGCCAGGAGTCTCCAGGGGCAGGGCTGAAGGTTTGCCCACCCCACATCCCCAGTGAGGGAAGGGGGTTTCTGGGGGTGGGGCCGGGGGCTGACCTGCCCGTGTTCTTTGTGCTGGGCAACTGGGGAGGAGGCCATGTCTCATCTACATGTGTCCTCAGTTCTGGGGTTTTCCAGGATGGTGTTGGGTTGCTCATGGGGGGAGTGGCTTACTGGCTCCTGTTCTCAGAGTTGGGCTGCTCCTGTGTACAGTCACCTCTTCTTTGTCTCTCCTCATCACACTTGTTGCTCAAGGCCCACCCCTTGAAACCATCATTGTTGTAGGTGTGGGTCTGGATTGAATAGGGGTTCATCATGTTCCGGAGTTGGTCGATTTCAATGGTGGTCTATAGTTGCTGGTTTCCCAAGGATCGGCTGTCTCTTTGCTGTTGGTCTCCGGGAGTTGTGGTGTAGGTGTGGCCCTGCATTTTCATTGCTGAGCTGTTCCAGGGGGCCATGCTATGTTCATCCAGGCCTTCAGTACTGTGGTATTCTGCGCCAGTGCTGGGCTACTCCAGGGGTGCCATGTTTCACCCACTCTTTTTTTCTCGGTGTTGGGGTGCTCCTATGCCTGGCTGCCTCATCCATGTCTCTCCGCGTCACTTTCTTTGTGAGGGCTGAGGTTCACGTCCCACCCTTTACAGTCACCGCTGTTGTAGGGGTGGATTTTGTTCAACTTGGGCTTCATTATGGTCCAATGTCAACTGCTTTCAATGGTGGACTATAATCTTTGGTTTCACAAGAATCAGCTGTTTCTTTGCTGGAGGACTCCGGGGGGCCATGGTGCTGGGGTGGCTCAGCCTAGATGGCACCTTTGTCTCAGCTCTCTGCTTACCAGGTGAGATGCTTTGAGCTCCGCACCTCCCTCCGCTCCTTCCACTGACTCACAGTCCTCTGCACTTTGGCTCTCATTATTTTGTTGAGTTTTGGCTGTCCTGCTTTTCTTGTCAAGAAGCAGTCTTCCCACTGTCCGGGCTCTGACTCTTGGAGTGTCAGCGACATGATACCTCTCTCTTTCTCATCATCTCGGTTCTCCCCTGTAAGGCCTCTTTGGCTCTGGTCAGCTCCTGCTTCTTCTGTGCCAACTGGACCCTGAGCTCCATTGCCAAGAGGACCTCAGCCTTGCCACCCTGAGACTCCTCCATGTCCTTGGCCAACATCTCCTTCAACTGCTTCCTGGAGCGGGGACACCTCTTCCCTCAGGAGCACCAGCTGGCCACAGTCACCATCTGCTGGAGCCGGGGGTGCCCCAGCACGGGTCCAATAGCCGTGCCCTGCTGCATCTGTGCACAGCTCTCAGACTGCGGGCCCGGTGGTTGCATGGGCCCCACCCAAATATATTTTTAAAAATGGTTGAAAGACCTCTGGGCACCAGAGTGTGGGCAGGAGAGGGTCCTAGGGAGCAGAGAGCTATCTCCATGTCGTGCTCAGCGGCAGCCAGTGCCCAGAGCTCTGCAGCTGCGGCCACAGCAGCACCGTCTTCCTCATCCTCTTCGCGGGCTCCGAGCCAGGACGCAGCTACTGCCCCAGCCCTGCAGCCTCCTCCCCGCCCTACTTTTCTTTTTAAGAAGCAGTCTTCCCGCCAGCCAAGTTCCGAGTTTCGGAGTGCCAGCAACACGCTTCCTCCCTTTATCTCACTCACCTGTATTCTGTGGATCTGGTTCGACATGGATTTCATCACAGTCGAATGTCAATGGCTTTCGATGATGAACTATAATCGCTGGTTTCAAAAGAATCAGCTGTTTCTTTGCTGGAGGATTCCGGGAGCTGCAGTACTGGCATGGCTCAGCCAAGATGGTGCCTTTGTCTCCGCTCTCTGCTTACCAGGTGAAATGCTTTGAACTCCCTACCACCCTCCACTCTTTCCACTGCCTCGCATTCTGCTTCACTTTGTCTCCCATTGTTTTGTTGAGTTTTAGCTGCCCTTGTTTTCTTGTCAGGAAGCAGTCTTCCCACCCGCCGAGCTCCGACTTGGAGAGCGGGCAAGAGACCTCTTCTTGCTACTCCACCATCTTTCTCTTGTCTGTCCTTTTAAGACAATGTTTATTTACCTTATTTCTTTCTAGTTTCTACATAGTAGCGCTTTATATTCTATTATGGGATTGCTTGATGCAAAACAGTTAGATTAATCTTAGTACCCCATCGTTGTTACACACTTGACTTGTTTGGTTTTCATCATAATAGATACACGATATCACTCTGCATAAATAGATATGCATAGTTGATGGGTTTTTTTCAGAGAGATGATCTGAAATATTTACTTTTGTAACTTTTCTACTTTACGTCATAGGATGGTGGTGAGGTTCAAATGAGATGATCAACGAAAGTCAAATGAATCGTTTCCAGCACATAGCAAGTGCTTAATAAATAATGACTAATGTAAATATAGCAAATTTGGGGGGAAAGGGTGTTCTTAAACATATCTGAATCCAGCCATTGAATAAATCTACCTAGTTATAGCCCTTGAGGGAGCATTTACAGAGTCAGGAGCTGCTATTTGTTTTAAGATCGTTCATTCCACTTGGGCTTATAACTAAATTCAAGAAATGATCCTACTTTATGAGTTTCAATCTAGCATTATCATTCCTTCCATCCCATTGCCCTAGAAAAATCTGCAGAGGAACTCCTATGGACTCCAGCCACTCTTCCCTCCTAACAATCATATGAACATTTCAGACATTTCTCACAAAATTGATAATATTTTTGTGACTAAATAATCTTTGACAACTCTTTGAATGGTATCAATTACTTTCTCATATCTTGGAAAAGCTTTATTGTGACCATTAGTTACATTTAAATATATTTAATAACACACCCCTTGATTTTAAGACTCCATAAAATGTTGTGAAAGAAAACAAGCCTACCATATTTATCTCATGGGTGTTAGCTCAAATGCTTCCACCAGCATTCAAGATCCATGTTTTAAGAACAGAATTTTGGCATTAAGTTGTTGAAATGTGTTTGTTCATGTATAGAAAACTATATCCTATCCACATTTCTTAAGAGATTTCTATTACACAGTAAACTAAGAAAGTGATAAGAAAGTTACTGACGTGGGAGACTCCTTTTCAACAATTAAATATGAAATAGTTACTATGTACAGGGTAATTTAATTTGCACATAACATATCTGTGTAGAGGTGGCTCATATACTTATTCATATATATATATATATACATATGTATATATATATAATATATATACATAAACAAATATAATTCTTGAGAACACAGCTCTACATTTTCCAACACTTTGCCCACCCAATTTTCCCCTAAAGAAATGAAAATTTCATGTCTGAATTTCATTAATTCACATATTGCATTCAGCAATATATCCTAATTTGAAAAAAAATGGATGTAGATGTACCCAGATGTATTGTGTAATTGATTAATTTTATGGAGGAATTACTTTCTATATTAAAGAAATCAGAAAGTAAAAATAGTGAGAGAATTGAATAAAAAGGGCAATGAAAAGATAACCTCAGGCCTTCAAAAGCATTTCAATTATCATGATTAGTTAAAAATTCAGCCTGATTAGAAAAAATACCTGCCTTTAAAAATTCATGTAATAAAATATGCAGTTTGATCAGAAAATCATGTACAAATTCAGCTGTTTCAGCACACTTTTCACCCATTTAATTATACATAAGACCTAGAGAAGATCACAGCTGGTTGTGCAAATTATGAAATAGGATGAACCATAACCACATCTTTATGAAAACGATTGTACATCCTCTATCATGCATGCAAACCTCCACCAATACCACCGAATTAATCAGTTTATTTCTAATCTTTATAAATATCTTTTTTTTTGTTTTGTATTTTTTTTTTTTTTGCGGTACTGGGGATTGAATGCAGGGGCGTTCTACCTCCGCGCTGTACACCCGGCCCTATTTTTTATACTTTATTTTGAAACCGGGTCTCACGAAGTTGCGGAGGGCCTCACTAAGGAGAGAGAGAGAGAGACAGAGAGAGAGAGAGAGAGAGAGAGAGAACTGAGGCTGGCCGTGAACCCAGATCCTCCGGTCTCCACCTCCCAAAGTACTGGGATTACAAGCGTGCGCCACCACGCCCAGCCTCTAATCTTTATAAATATCTGCCATCTATCAATATGTGATAATCCAGCAACAAAGTTATGCCAGACAACACAAAAGCTATGCAGATAATTAAACCTCCCTGATTACTTACGGTTTTGCAACTCACGTTCCACGATGTAAAGGATTGTTGCACTGGTGTGTTTCTAAATAAGCTGCAGAGCTCCATAGTAGTAGGGAGAGAACAGGCTTTGATCTGGGTTTGAGTTTCAACTGCACCTAGTAATGGCTATAAAAATAAGTGAAAACTAATAAACATATAGGTTGCTAAAATTTTGCATTATCTAAAATGGTCAAAGTTAGCACCAGTAACAAAAACTGATATTGCCAACAGCAAAATTTGAGGTTAAAACCAATAAACCAAACAACAAATCCAACTACCACCTTTCACATCTTAATACCTAAAACATAAAAAAAATCCAATATCAAAATAAGTCAGCATGCTTTTAATTGAGAGATAAATAGAAATTGATTCACAAAAAAATCATTCTTTTGTCCTTGACTTCTAAACTCTCACAGGTTATTTTTCTTTATCTTTGTGCTTTTGAAAGCATCCTCACAAATTATTGTTCACTTGTGGATTGGTATTTCGGAAACAAAATATTATCCTCTGTTGGTCTCTTTTTTCTTTGTAAAAATAGTGAGATTAGTCAGTCACAAAAAGTGAAAAGTCGGATGCTCTCCCTAAAATGCGGAAGGTAGAGAGAATAGGGCATAGGAGGGACTCCAGACAAAGATGGAGAAAACCTCAGATGGGTAAAGAAGGCGACCTAACTGAGGGAGATGGAAGGGGGGAAGAGGGAAACACCCTAATGCACAGGATGTACATTCACAAATTTGTCAAAGTCAACTACTAAGCTGAGCACAGGAAGGAGGAAAGGGAGAGGGAATGGGGATGGGAATTGGGGGAGGGCTATTTGAGCAATGTGTGCATGTATACTTCTACCACCCTGGAACCCATCAAGATGGATGATTACAATGCACCAACAAAAAAAAGAGGAAAAAATGGGTATTATGATGCTTATGTAACATACATCCAAGAAATGCACAGTGAGTACAAACAAATGTGTTCTTTAAAAATAGGTTAAATAAAACTATATAAGATTTTCCAACAAAATACATTGCTCATTGTAAGCCCAATTAAACCCAATTAAGTTATTGTTCCATTTCACTTCCTTTCCCAGTCTTTCTTTCTTTCAATGATAATATCTACATTTACAAATGATATGTGTCAATGAATCCTATAACTGAAACTAGCAGCTTGTTTTTATACAATCCTTTAATTAAAGTATAACCTTTCTTCTGTTCATTTTCCTTAGTGACTTAATTGCCTGGGGTATGTGTGTGTGTGACACACACACACAAACACACACACACACACACACACACACACACACATACACAGAGAGAGAAAGAAAAAACTTAAGCAAGTACAGCCAGTTGAGGCTTTAGGTTTGGCAGTGATTCACTGCCAAGTCTTGTTTGAGTTTGTTGTACTTATGCTCAGTTTTGCTTATTTCTTTGATGCTGTATTGAAAAAGGGGCTCATTAAATTGAGTCTCTTAGGCCTTGTTCAGTAAAATCCTTAAACCAGTATTGAATGCATAATTAGAAATCAGAAACTCTATGAACTAGAACTATGTATGACAGAACAAAGTCCAGCCAACCCTAATCCTTACCCTCTTTATCCATATGATTAAGAGAGGGGTGAGGCTAAAAGCTAAAATTAAGAACTTTTCACAGTCTATTCTAAAGAAAAAATTGTAATTTGGTTATAAATTGTTTAGAAACATGTAGATTTTGGGACAAAATATCTGTGAAACATCACCACTTGCTTCATGTCTAAGACAAATTTGTACACTCAAAATAGTGCTTTTTTACTATTTAGCTGTTTGGAAATTTTCACCTTTGGGAGGAAATAGAGGGAAACAAGGAAATAAGAGGAAAATAAGATGGTGAACTAAATCAATAAATCTAAGACCAACTGATGTAGCCAATAGCCAAAGTATTAATTTTTAAAGATTTATTTTGCTTCTTTCTTGAAATATTTTTTATTCTATTTAAAATTCTAAGCATTTTCTGTTTGTATTTTTTGTGTTGGTGGGTACTAAAAAGAATATGATGATTTCTATAACCTGTGATCTCAAGTTTCTTACAGGATAAAATTAAAGAGGAAAACATTTAGAAGTAGTTAAAATTGTAGTTAGAAGACTTCTGACTGTACAAAATGTTATACACCCATTCAACAAAGTATAACTACTATCTTTAAAAACAGTGTAAGGTGAAATACTATCAATTTGGGCAGTTATTTTCAATTTTACTTATTAATTTCAATGTGCATGAGTCTGACTTTTTATTAAACATTATATATACTTTTTATTAAACATTATATAAACAATATATAAACATATTATAAAAACCTAGAAGTGAAAGGAAGTATATAAAATGATAATCTCAGCCATAATCAGATAATTTTGTCTTTATTTCCGAGGTTAAATTTGAATCAATGCTCTTGAAATGGATTATTGTTGAGATGTACATCGGAATTCCCTAGTAACCTAAAACATTACCTTCTTATTGACCCTTATATCACCTCACCTATAATAGGTATTAGAATGGCTATTATAAAAGCTCTAAAATAAGAATAGTTGGCAAGAATGTAAAGAAGAGAGAACCCTTGCACACCATTGGTGGGAATGTGAATTACTACAGCCATTATGGAAAACAGTATGGAAGTTCTTCAGAAATCTAAAAATAGAACTACCGTGTGACCAGGCACACAACTTGTGGATATATATCCAATAAGAGTGAAATTAGGATCTCACAAAGATAGAAAAGGGCAGATTTTTGGTGTTAATTATTGATCTATGGAAGGTAAGCGTGCCAGGTAAGGTTGCACGAGGGTTGTATCCAGAGAAAGGATAATGGCAAACTGCAGCAGAAGGGGTGTTTGTGCATGGCGAGTGGGTTTAGGGAGCTTTGGTGGGGACTCTCTGTGGACTAGCTAATTTGGCTAATTTCATAGTCTCTGCAGCATTGGAATTGTTTCTAATATTCTCTTCCCTACCCCTGGGGCAATTATGGTGGATGATTAGGAGTCCAGAATGTGAGAACCCTAAAGGATATGGTTGGAGTATAGATTTAATTAGGAGCTTAAGGTGGAAACTGAACGGCCGTCAGTGAGGGTCTCAAAACTGAGCCAACAAAACATACAAAAAGGAAATAACAAACTGCCTTACATCCTTCCTGTCACTTCACACCTAGGTCCTTCCCATCCTCAATATCCTCATATTTATTCCTCAAAGTGTCTAGGAAGGACATTCCACAATTTTCAGGGAGGCTGAACATTGAATGTATTATTTGCTACATTGCTAACAATTAAATTATGAATTTTGATGACACTAGTGATCTGGAGATGTTTGTCTACATTTAAAGGGAGACATAACCTGGGTTGTTGGCATATAGAAACCATGAGAAAGGAGGACACTCAGTAGGTGAAACAATGGGGAATGAAAGAACCAAAAACTATTTTGCTTCATGTTGTCAAGACCAATAAGCCATAGGCAAACTATGCTGACTCATCTCTTTGTGTAGAGAAAAACAAGAATGGATGCAAGTATTGGAATTAAAATGTGTTGATGAACACATCTCAGTTTGTAGGAGATTATGACTAAATCAAAGTGTGAATTTTTAGGACAAGTCCAATGTCTCTTTTATCTCTGTAAATACTCTCCCAACAAACACACACACACACACACACACACACACACACACACCATTGTATCTGACACAAAGAATATGATAAATGATTTATAAATTAAAACATACCATAAAATGCTCTAGTTTTATTAAATCTCACCGAAACTATTCTGTAGATATGATTATCAGCATTTCATGAGTGAAGAAATTGAGTCATTGAGGTTGCCAAAAAGTATACAACTAATATTTGCTACAATATGCCTTATTTTGGCAATGGCCTGAATATCTGTGCCTCCCCTCCCATGAAATTTGTATGTTGAAATCCTGTACTCCACTGTGGTATTATTAGTACTATTAGGTTGTGGGGCTTTGGTAGGTAATTAGGTCATGACAACTGAGCACTCCTGAATGGGATTGATTCTATTATAAAAGGGACCTCAGAGATCTCCCTGCCATTCCATGTAAGGATTCCAGATTGAAATCTGGAGAGGACCCTTATAATAAAAAATCAACCATGCTATTTTCTGATCAAAGAGTTATAACCTTCACAACTCTGAAAAAATGAATTTATTTTTATTTTATTTTTATTTTTTGCAGTACCGGGAATTGAACCCAGGGGTGTTCTACCTCCAAGCTACACCCCCGGCCCTATTTTTTATACTTTATTTTGAAACCGGGTCTCACGAAGTTGTGGAAGGCCTCACTAAGTAGCTGAGGCTGGCCGTGAACCCGGATCATCTTTTCTCCGCCTTCCAAGTACTGGGATTACAAGCCTGCACCACCACGCCCGGCTAAAAATGAATTTATATTGTTAAAAACCACCCAGTCTATTGGATGTTGCTACAGCAGCCTAAAGTGTCAAAGGAAATTTCTAGTTCAATTTACTTTATGCCAATATTGAAAAAGAGAACCATGACATATCATACAGATGCCAAATACTTCAGATATAAACCCATGAATTCAAATTTTATCTGGAAGCTAGCATTGATGGGAAAAGAGAAATATACATTATTAAAATTTGAAATAAATTAAATGTTGAAGTGATGGAGAGAAATAAAGCCTATTTGTTGTCATATGAACCAACACCATAGACCCTTCTTAAAAGATGACAAAAGAAAATATTTTACCTTGTGCAACATACAAAAATGTAAAATATAAGTTCTAGTGCTATAATAAAGATTGACTTTTAGTGTCAAGAATCAAGTATTTCAAACTCTATAATTCAATCATACTGCTTTTCATTAAAAGGATTTAATAAACCTGAAATCCTGATTTCAGAAAAGGATATTTCCAGCATTGTACCTGGGAAAATATCACAGGAAGGAATAGGATAAGAAATGTCTTGCCAAGTCTTGGCAACCATGTAAGTCATGTAGCTTCATGGTTCCACAGGTGTTGTGAAGTTATCTGCTATGAATTATTCATAAATAAATAAATATGAATGTGTCCATGATGGAACATCTTTATGGGAGAATCATGGAGAAAGTTGCAGCCACTCTTGAGCACATGATATAAATGATGTACACACATCAATCTGAATGCTAGAACTACTGCCATTCAGAATATTCCTTACTTCATTTATTCATTCACTCATCAAATACTCACTGATAGAAAACTATAAACTTGGTACTCAAAGATGTCCATGTCACGTATCGTTAGTAAGTGGAAGACCATATTTACATCCAGGACCCTTGGTCTCATTTATTGCAAACTTCTTGGCAGTTCAAAAAACAGTTTATGATAGGCAAAGTGTGGAACCAATGTGTGGATATTGTTCGCACAGAACTCTGAGTAGTGAATGATCCAGTACATAAACACAATGTTCGCCCGGCGTGGTGGCGCACGCTTGTCATCCCAGTACTTTGGGAGGCAGAGACTGGAGGAACCGGGTTCACTGCCAGCCTCAGCTGTCTCTGTCTCTCTCTCCCTTTCTCTCTCTCTCGCTCTACTTAGTGAGGCCCTCCGCAACTTCGTGAGACCCGGTTTCAAAATAAAGTATAAAAAATAGGGCCAGGGGTGTAGTGCGGAGGTAGAACGCCCCTGGGTTCAATCCCCGGTATCGCAAAAAAAAAAAAAAACAACACAATGTTCTGTGCCATAATACATTTTGAATATTGCTGAGTGAAATATCAAAGCCCGAGTGAAATTGAAACTTCTTAAAAGGACCATAGTAAGAGTGAAAATTGAGGTAGAAAAAGAAAAGTTATACTGGGGGTGATGGGAAAAGAGTTTCATTAACTGTGATTGAATTATTTATTACTGAAATATTTTTTTTTACTTTCCATGAAGATATAATTCTTCCTTTGATGAATTTTTAAATATTGTAATCTACATATGAAGACTTTTTAAAGTATAATACATTTGATTAATCATGAGTCTCTCACACATACTCAAAGTTAAAAGCAAGAGAAAGTAGCGATGTTACAGGATTTTCTTTAAAATCATTTTGGTGATTCTAAAGTCTAGTAATACATAATGATATTGTGATCCTTTTCCATATCACACATATCTAAAAGGTAATGAAGTCCAAAAATATTTATTTAACACTTCTATACCTTTTTGAAATCTGTGGATGAAAGATACTAATATACCATGCAGTCCTATATTAGTATCCTTAAAACGTAGATTTCAATTTGCCTTTCCAAGGTTAGGTTTTCAAGATCTGAAAGTGTGTGCTTTCACATATCAGGTAAGTTGATTATTATTAGGCAAAAAGAGATACTTCAACTTAAATTGGTTACTTTGACCAAATTTAATTACTAATGGCATATGAGAAAAATAGAAAAAAAATCACAAAATGTTTCTATACTGAGGGTCAAAGTAAATGTCTTTTATCTGTCTAAAGGCTATATTTTATTTATTATAAGTTTTTGGTACTCGGGTTTGAAACCAGGGGCATTCTACCTCTGAGCTATTTCTAACCCAGCCTTATTTTATTTTTTATTTAGACACGGGGTCTCACTAGGTTGATGAGAGTCTCACTACTTGCTGAAGTTGTCCTTGAACCTGCAATCCTCCTGTCTCATCCTCCCACGTAGTGGGATTACAAGTGTGTGCCACCATGCCCAGCTTCTATTTGATCATGTTAGAATAAGAACATGAGAATGAAAATGGGTTATTGGAAGCTTTCTTATTAATTCTGCATGGTTATGTGAGGCCCAAACTTCGTAGTTTTATACATTTTTAAACTTATTTTATTTTAGTATTTCACCTAACACTATTGAAAGCTAGAGCTACTAGCTCTAAGCTAGATACTGAAAGGAATACACATATTCAAATGAAACTGACTTATTTGACATTTAAAAAAAAATCTGCAGTGGGGCTCCATGGTGCACACTGGTGATCCCAGTACTTGGGAGACTGAGAAAGGAGGATTGCAGGTTCAAGACCAGCCTCAGCAACTTAACTAGACCTTGTTTCAAAATAAAAATATAAAAAGGGCTGCATATAGCTCAAAGGTAGAACTCAGATTAAAACCCTGTGTTCAACCCCTTGTACCAGAAAAAAAAGAAAGAAAATAATTTGCTACCTAAAGACTCTGACAACTCCTTGATAATATTAACTATATCAACTTATGACACATTATATTTCTATGCTCTAATTTAAATTTAAATCCATGTATACATACATATGAACACATATGATCTTATACATTCTTTAATTCAGTCCTTTAAAAAAAAGAGAGCTAGCAGGGAATGGTGGCGCACGCTTGTAATCCCAGTACTTTGGGAGGCGGAGACCGGAGGATCCAGGTTCACGGCCAGCCTCAGCTGTCTCTCTGTCTCTCCCTGTCTCTCTCTCTCTCTCTCTCTCGCTCTACTTAGTGAGGCCCTCCGCAACTTCGTGAGACCCGGTTTCAAAATAAAGAATAAAAAATAGGGCCAGGGGTGTAGCGTGGAGGTAGAACGCCCCTGGGTTCAATCCCCGGTACCGCAAAAAAAAAAAAATAAATAAATAAATAAATAAATAAAAATAAAAATAAAAAAGAGAGCTTAAAACCATTTTTTTTTGAGAGATTGTTGCTCTCTTTCCTATATAGTCAAGGAAGGCAGGCGCATTTGTGATATTTGAGGAAAAGTTCATCATTTGCAGGTTTTCATTCCAGATAGCCTGAATTGGAATCCAAGTTTCAACCCTTTGTTGTCTTTGTAATACTCAGCAAGATACATGCATATCCATGTTCATAGCGGCACCAGTTTACAATAGCCAAATTATGGAAACAATAGAAGTGTCCATCAACAGATGAATGGATAAAGAAAAGGTGGTGTATACATACAATGAAATTTTGCTCAGCCATAAAGAAGAACAAAATTAGGTCATTTGCAAAAAAAATGAATGAAACTAGAGAATATTATGCTAAGTGAGATCAGCCAGTCTCAGAAAGTTAAGGGTCTTGTGTTTTTCTCTCATATGCAGAAATTAGAGAGAAGTTGGGACAAAGAAGGAACTTCAAATAAATTAGGAGAGAGACTAGTAGAATAGTGGGAGATAATTGGGGGAGCAAGGAGGGAATGGGAAATAGGAATCTTGGGGAGGAAAAGTTTCAATAATATTATGTTCATCTATGAAGTTATCACTACCAATCTCATTAACACATAAGGGAAAAGCGTAGTGGGGAATGGGCAGGATGCAGGAGGAATTATAACATGTGCTATGTGCATGTATGTTTGTATCACTTTGAACCTCACTATGATATATATTTACAATTCACCAATAAAAGTATAAATACATAAATAAATTAACACTTTTTCTCCAGGCTTTAGTGATGTCATTTATAAAATGAGGATAATAATAGAATTTAGTTCATGAATTACTATGAGTATTAAATGAGTTAATTTGTGAGAAGCGATTAAACCAGGGAAAATAGCACATGCCTGTAATCCCAGTACTTGGGAGGCTGAGATAGGAGGATCATAAGTTCATGGCCAGCCTCAGCAACCTCTTGAGGTCCTCCACAACTTAGAGAGACCCTCTTTCAATATAAAAAATAAAACTAAAAATATAGGGCTGGGGGTGTAACTCAGAGGTATAATGCCTCTGGATTCAATCCCCAGTACCCTACACACACACAAAAGAGAAGTGATTAAAATAGTACTTTTGGGGTTGTTGTTTCTAGTAAATAGTTACTATAATTAATGATTAAACTATTCTTATCATCGGGTTTTGAAAAATAATAAAACCATATTTTGTGCTACCTAGACAGGAAGATAGTAGTTTCAGATATTTGTAAAACAAACATTAAGAGTAAAGAAAATGTATGCAATAGAAATTCAATGTTAAGCTGTAAGTTTTTGTTTATAAAGACTTAAAACAAATGTAAGCTGCATAAAATAAAATTCATGCAGAATCTTCCTCAAGCTGCCAAGATAGCAGAGAAATAGTTTCTGGACAATTAAATTTGATGATCAAGGAGGCACATTCCTACCAAAAAGGTTTTATATAAACTTGCTTTGAAAGAGATTGTGTAAAAGCTGAGAGGACAAAAGCCAAACATGAAAGTCATTAGCTTGTAGTCCAGTATGAATGAGGAGGAGGGCGAATGGGACTGCAAGTAGTAAATTTCAGGCCAGAAGGCTGGGTCAGTGCCAGAGAGTAGAAAACCATATTTGTACTTGATCTGGTAGCTGCTAATCTGATGGTATTGACTTCCTAGACTGAGAAGTTACTGAGTGCACTATGTTGCTTTAGACAATAGACAGAGGGAAGAAGTGTTTGGAATGAGGTAATACTCAAGAGAAAGGCCGAAGACTGGAAATCAGAATGGAATCTAAGAATTTCTATAATTATTTCTGCATTGTTTAATGTTACAAAGGTGATTGCTTTGGTTTTATCAAAGCTGGGAATTTATCTTTATAAAGTGGTAACGTTTCCCCTCTCCCTGGACAAACAAGAGGCGATTCCTCTCTGAATCTTCAGGAGAATGTGGAGGCAAGTGGTTCCAAACCCAATAAATGTGTGGGTCCCCTCTAGACTTCTGCTTCTCTCCCAAGAGCTTCCGACTCTTAAACTAGTCCATCCTCAGCCCCCATCAGTTCCACAAGATCACCTGATTATTCCTATATTTTGTTATGGAATCCTGAGCAGACAATATATAGAGTGTTCATTTCATTTCATCCCTAAGAGAGGTAGGTCTAAGATTGAGGGTTGAAAGACATATAAGACACATATCACTACAAGGAAAATGTAAGTCTGACTTTTAGCAAAGAAAGATCTCTGATGTGTTTACTGGACCTTTGTACACTAAGTTCCTGCTTTCAGAGCAATCTCATCTGTGCATAGAATTTCCACTACTTGCTTAGACAGAAAGGTCACACAGCTTAATATCCCCAACCCAGACCTCTCCTCTGAGTTTCAGACCCTGAGATCCAATTTCTTATGTGACTCCTGCTACTGTCCAACATCTTCTCAGGCTTCAGGTTTCATCTAACTTGTGACCTACTCAGAGCTACTGACTTTAACCACTGTATCATATGCAAATTTGCCATTATTCCCTATTCTAACATCATCAATCTTCCCTTCAAATTACACTTAAATGTGTGAAATTTCTGTTTTTTAAAAAATCCTAATTATTAAAGAGTATAATAACATTGTCTATTTTTGTATCATCATAATCTCATTAAAATATTGAGAGTTGAATGTCAACATTGTAGTAGATATGAACAAAGGATTACAGTACAAGCCTGTAATCCCAGTACTTGGGAGACTGAAATAGGAAGATTGCAAGTTCAAAGGTAGAACACAGTAACTTAGTGAGATCCTGTTTCAAAAATCACACCTAAAAAGGGCTGAAAGTATAAGTCAGAGGCAGAATGCCCCCAGGTTCAATCACTCCAGTAACACATACAAACACACACACACACACACACACACACACACATACACACACATGCCGCGCCCGCGCAGCCTGGACCAAGTTTCTGCAGAGGGTGTCGGGATTGATCACACAGGGACACAAGCTTGAGGTTGAAGGCTCACAGTTAATACTGCCGCCCAACTTTATTTAGCCCAGTCCTTATATATCTTCCTAGAGCATCAGAAATAGATACAAAGTCCTTTCACCATACAATGTTAACATTTGTCTGGGCAAACAGAATGTTCCCAGACAACCTTCTCCCCCCTTCCCGGGTCAAGTCTCTCCTCTGAGAACATTTAGCTGTTGTGAAAAACACAGCACACTTATCAGCAGGTCTCAACCTGCACCTTTGGTTGAGCTTGTACCTTTCAGGGCTATATTTACAACTCTAAACCAAGGAAATAGCTCCCGACACACACACACACACACACACACACACACACAGAGGAATGAATGAATAATTTAAATAATTTTGTCACTTTTTAATGAGGAACATGCTAATTAAAAAATTACAACATTTGTTTTGCAGTACTGGGGATTGAACCCAGGGGTGTTCTACCTCCGAGCTCCACCCCAGCCCTATTTTTTATACTTTATTTTGAAACAGGGTCTCTCGAAGTTGCAGAGGGCCTCACTAAGTAGCTGAGGCTGGCCGCAAACCCAGATCCTCCTGTCTCAGCCTGCCAAGTACTGGGATTACAAGCATGGGCCACCATGCCTGGCTAAATAATTACAACATTTTAAAAAGTTCTTTGTTAAATAAAGTCCTTGCACCAGAAGGAAAATAAATTCATCTTAAAGTTTAAGTACTCCTT
>PVJS01032028.1:9602-23131 GCA_004027185.1 Glis glis | reverse complement strand
ACCATCTCTCAGGCCGTCTGAAATTCCCAACGTGGAATATAACGTGTTGCAGAAAGAACAGGAAACGGTGTGGGGTTTACCCTCTACAGTCCGAAAGTACCAGGAAGAATTTTGTCTTCAGGCTCCCAAGCTGTTATTGGTCAGCCGACCCCCCAAGGGCCATCTTCCGATCTCCATTCTTCCTGGAGATTATCCCCTCGATGATGAGCTTCGGAAGAAACTAGAACACCACCTTCAAAAGAGACTCATCCAACACCGGTGGGGCCTGCCCCGCAGGATCCATGAGTCTCTGTCACCGACGAATCCTCAGACAGAGGCTCCTGAGAGCTCTAAGTCAAAGAGCAGTCATGGCCTCTTGTGGATCTCTCTGTATAAGTGTCAGAGCTTCAAAGATCTAAATGATTTTGACTTGGGTCAACCCAGAAGCTTCCATGAGAGGAGCTCAGAAAAGCTTCCTCAAGAGGAGGGAGTGGAGAAAGAACAGGAACATCGCACAGCTCTTGGCACAAAAGATCATCTGTTGAGGGGTGCAGGGCGGTCTCCAAAGAAAGTTCTGGGCTCTGACCCCAAGGCAAACCCGGAAAGGACCCTAGAGAGTCTTTCAAGTAAAAGCTCCAGGTCCTCAGAGGTGAGCCTAGGTCAGAACCTAGATAACCTAAAAGTCCATTTGCACAAGAAATTTGATGAAATCAGTGAGGGTCATCTCCCCCGCAGTGTGACAAAATCACGGCATTCTGTCTCACTGGAATCGCCTGTACCTGAGAAACACGAAGGTTTGGAGCCACTGGCGGGCGGACACAGCCGCCTCGATACTTCCCAGGATATTTCCTTTCTTGGTCCCAGCAAACAAAAGATGATGGAAGACCACATCCACACTTTGCATCTGAGGATGGAGCATGGCCTTCCCCAGAAGGACCAGGAATCCATAGACATCTTCAACTTTAAAGAGGACTCATCCCAGCCCATTTCAGGGCTGGATTCCAAACATGGGGTCTCCAAGCCTCTTAGAGGAAACTTTGATACTTTTCATGGAGACAAAAGGGGAATGATAAATTCTGTCCCTATTGTATATTTTCCTGTCCCTGCCACCTTGCCTGTGAGCAAGGAAGGACACAGGGCCCCGAGACAATTGTCCTTTCATACCAACCATGAGCCTACAGACAATATTCAGGAAACTGAGGGTGTTGGGCAGACTTCTTTGCCTGCTGCCCACAGAGACATCAATAAAGTGAGTCAGAAACAGACTGTAATGGCCAATAGACACAGCCCAAAGCTGCCTACAGTGCCTGAGGGGGCCAGACCTGAGATAAGAGATAAGGACGTGAGTTCTGGCAATAGCACAGAAAAGCTTCAGAGAAAAATGCCTAAGAATCTAGAACATTCTCCAGTGTTTAACAAGCGCAGGGAGATGCTTGAGGTGAAGGAGCCCCGTGCCCCTCCATCAATGTCTAATAACATCAGCACGCCACAAAGCTTCCCAGTGGCAGATGTGAACGGGAGCAAAGTAGAGACCGCTCTGACCCCTGAAAGGCCCCCGGCAAGAACATCAGCTCCCCGAGATCCTGAGTCATCACAGCTCAAGGATCAGCTGCTTAATGAGCTGAGATTTAAAGTGGAGAGCAGGGAGTGTAGCCAGGCTCCAGGCCTTCCCACTGACCCGTCCCTTGCCTCAGATAACTTGATTTCCAAGCCCTCGGTGACTTACGACAAGGGTGACTCCGGTGGGGACACGGCAGCTTCCCAGGTGCTGCATGTCCACTTTGGCGACAGAGGCATCAACATGGAGCAGGGGCAGAATCCCTGGGTCCCTGCACATACCTTATGCAAGCACCAGGACAAGAATGTCCTCCCAGGAGCCTAGAAAGCGTGCCCTCCGGCACCCAACACAGCCGAGCTTGGTGGAGGGGATGCGGGGTTGAGGACCTGCCGACCTAGAAGGAGGAGCTGCCACCCTCAAGACAGGACATTAGAGGAGGCATTGGGGAGCAAAACCTCCTCAACCCTGTCGCTAAAGGGACAGCCTGCTCCTGAAAGCCTGAGAAACAAGATAAAGCATTTTATGCAATGGCTTTGTCCTAAAATGCATCAGAAAAGGCAAGAAAGTTCCCTGGAAAAGGGCAGGTCCCCATCATCACCTGTGCAGGGCGGAGGCCTCGCAGCAAGGAGAGCTGCCTCTGCTGGGAATACCGAAGCTCAGAAAATCACGAGGGACATTGGAAAGGTTCTAGAGGAGAAACCAGGGCACAGGCATGGAGTGGAAGTCACCTGCCCCCAAGAACCCCTCTCCTCCCACGTGAAGGCTGGGAGATCTCGGGGCCAGGCAGGACTGAAGATGCAGGCAGAGCCTGTCCAGGGACATCCCTTCAACCACAAGGCTCCCTGCTCTAAAGTGCCAAGTGCCAAGTCCCACCTCCAAGAAGCTGACCTTGCTGGCCAGAGTTATCCTACCAGGAATAGATGGATCATAAACAAGGACAGACAGGCCCAGAAGGATGTGGCACTACAACACAAGCTCTATGTCAGAGGCAGCCCCCCTCCGTGCCCAACCCGGAGCCCATGCCTCATCCCAGCCGCACCTGCAGGTGTCGAGTTGGCCAGGTGCCCCCAGCTGGCCCTACTTTTGCTGCAGGCACCGTGTTGGGAAATATATCCCTATTGTTCAAGCAGAAAAGCCTCCTCCAAAAATTTGGGAAAGAAAATTTTCTTTCCCCCAAATAATTTATTCACTCTTGAAAATATTGATTTTCCCCATTAAATTTTCTATTAATATGGTGGTTTTTTCTGTGTACTGTGTCAGGCGTGGGTTTGGGGTTACCCAGGGCTTGTGCTTAGGGAAAAGAGAAGCTTGTTCAGCTCTTACTGATGGCCTCTTTGGGCTTTTTAAAGGTGACCAGACCCCTTGCTGAGGATGGGAGAGCGTGTGTTCACAAAACCCCTTTGCCCTCCCTGGGAATGTCTGGGAAGGTAGCTCTGCTTCCAACCTCTTAGCCTAACCTGACTGACATTGTGTGGTAGCACACACCTTCCCCTTCACTGACTGTTCCATAGTCTCCAGTGCAGTGAGGGCGATAGGTCTTCCATACCTGAAGAGAGGGTCAAAGACAGGACAAAGTGAGTGGCTTAGTCATTTTGGGGAAGCATTTTTCAGTGATTGGAGGATCACACGGGAGGGTGAACCTTGCTTGAGATTGTTTGGGGTGTTGCAGCAGTGGATCCTGGGTAATTGGGGTGGGGTCTAGGAACAGGGCAGTTGCCACTTAAGCAGCTCTTATGAAGAGCTTGTTAATGCATTTTGGAAACATACTTTGAACTCACCCTTGTGGCTTCCCTACTAAAAAGTCACCTGCGGAAGTGGCTCCTCTTTCTGGTCATTTTTCCCCATGCTGCCTGGACTGATGACATTTTTGTAGAGCAGAAGGTCACAGAGATGTCAGTGCTGAGAATGCTGACCAGGCAGTCACCTTCCTCCCGGGTAGAAAATAAAGCTGAGGTTAGCTGGGTGTGGTGGCACACACCTGTAATCCCAGCACTTGGGAGGCAGAGACAGGAGGATAGCAGGTTTGAGGCCAGCCTCAGCAACTTAGTGAGGCCCCCAGCAACATGAGATCCTGCTTTAAAATAAAAATTAAAAAGGACTGGAGGTGTAGATCAGAGGTAGGATGTCCCTGAGTTCAATCCCTAATACCACAGGAAGGAAGGAAGGAAGGAAGGAAGGAAGGAAGGAAGGAAGGAAGGAAGAAAGAAAGAAAGAAAGAAAGAAAGAAAGAAAGAAAGAAAGGAAAGGAAAGGAAAGGAAAGGAAAGGAAAGGAAAGGAAAGGAAAGGAAAGTAGGAAGGAAGGAAGGAAAGCAAGAAAGAAAGAAAGAAGAAAGAAAAAGAAAGCAATCTGAGATTAATGAAAAGATTGCTCTAGAGTGAGTGGGAAAGTAACAACAACAATAACAGCAACAAAACACCAACAATAACAACAACAACAACAGGAGGAGAAAGAACGACCTTGCTGGTGGAAGACCAGGCTATGCCCCGTCATGCACACATCATGACCTGCTCCTTCCTTTCCCAGTGTGACATTGTCAATACCTCCTCAGGGTAACCAGGGCCCTGCAGAGCTTACTGATATCACACTGGCAGAAGTGTACTCGGGGCTGTTTTCTGACCACTAGTGGCATCTCCCTCCTTAGGGAAGGTGACCGTGGCACCTCCCTTCCATCCGTGCTTGATGATATATATTTTTGTGAGTTGCTGTCCAAAGAGTTTGAAAGCTACCACCATGGATTTAAAGCTGTTTGGTGCAATTTGACAATAAGGCAGTTTGAAATTATAGTATATTTGTAATATAAAAGAATAGGTAGTTTTTAATTATGTTTTTAAAAACGATTCATGGGTTGTTTATCTGAGAAGTCTAGGCCTGGCATGACAGGACATTTTCCCAAGGGCCAGGACCCAGTTTTCTCATGAATGGTAGGAGCCCAAATGCTGTCTATCTGGGAAGGTTTCTCCACTAGTCTGTGATGTTGCTGTTGCCCTGCGGAGGGTGGCTTCGACAGCGCTGGAGCTGACCTGGTTGTCTGAGGTCTCAGTCTTGCAGGACTATGGTATCATACTTCTCCCCCACTGGTGGGACCTGTACATTGCTGGGAAAGCTGGAAGCTTCTAATTCTCCGCTCTCCTCTTTATGAAAGATTTTCCCTTCTTTCCCACTGGGTCTTAGGAAGATGAGAAGCAGCATTAAAGATTATATCTGTTTCACTCACACAAGTCTGTGCTTTTGTTTAAAGGTCTACTCATTTAAATTTTATTTTTTTGGGTGGTGCTGGGGATTGGACCTAGGTACTTGTGAATGCTGGGCAAGTGCTCTACTACTGAGCTATCACCCCAGCAAGGTCTCCTTATTTAGAGGAAGGTTCTATCCCTGGAATTATAAAACCAATTCTTAATCAGAGTAAAGCACACTGTCAATCTGCTAACCAGTTTAGGGGAGAATGACACATCCTTCTCAGTTGATGGGTGCTCTTTTAAAGGATATTGGATGTCCTCACTAGGCCTTTACTCAGATGCTGTGATAGTCAGCTTTCCGTTACTATAAGAAACACCTGAGATAATCAACTTCTAAAGAGAAAAAGGTTATTTTGACTCACAGTTGTGGAGGTTTCAGTCTGTAATCAACTGGTCTTATTGCTTTGGGCCTGAGTTAAGGCAACACATCCTGGTAGAAGTGCAAAAGCAAAAACTCTCACCTTGTGGCTGGGGATGCCAGAGAGGGAGGGAGGGAGGGAGGGAGGGAGGGAGGGAGAGAGAGAGAGAGAGAGAGAGAGAGAGAGAGAGAGATTTGGGTCCCACAGTCAGCTTTGAAGGCACCACCCCAGTGACCTGAAGACTTCCCACTGGGCCTACCTAGTAAAGCTTCTATTACCTCCTGATGGCACCATGGCTGGGGACCACACCTTTAACACACAGGCTTTTGGAGGGATGGTCCAGATTCAAACTCTAGCAGATGGGCTAACACACTTCAGAACCAAAAGGGTCCTTACGGCAAATGGTGGTCCCTTACTTTTCTGGCTTTCGCTGCACTAAGTGTCCCCATCTTCTTTTCGTTTGGCAATCTACTTCTCGCAGTCAAATGGCTGTCCTTTGAACTCATTAGTGGAATTTACCATGTTGTGTCACTTAACTTTTTCCACCTGCTTACAGTTTTTAATTTTTTTATAGAATAGCTGTGACCTCAATCCTTATTCTTCGTTTATAATGTTCTTATTTTAACCTTGTCATTAGTGAAAATCAACAAAACTCTTTGCTCCTGGCCCCTTCTCCCCAGTCTATCAACCTTTTCCTGTATCTAGGTTTTAAAAGATGCACCTAAGATGGTAGTCAAAAAAGACAGATGGAATCTTTATGTAAGATTTTCCTACATGGCTTATTTTCAAGGGTAGCTTTAACCTCTTAAGGAGCTTTCAGACAAATTAAGGAAACAAAGTAGGTAAATTTGTTAATGATATTAGAATCTCATTCTCAAAATAATAATTATTATTTTGGGTACTGGGGATTGAACCCAGGGGCATTCTACCTCTGAGTTATACCCCCCAGCCCTATTTTCTTTTTTTTTTTTTGACACAAAGTCTCCCTAAGTTTCTGAGGCTGGCCTTGAACCTGTGATCCTCCTGTCTCAGCCTCCCAAGTACTTGAATTACGGTGTATACCACCTCAGCTAGCTTACCCTAGACCTTTTTTATTTTTTGAGACAGGGTCTTGCGAGTTTCTGAGTATCTCGCTAAATTCTGAGGCTGGCCTCCAAACTGGGATCCTCCTATCTCAGCCTCCAAACTACTGGGATTACAGGTGTGCACCACCATGCCAGTTCACTTTGGATATATTTTAATGCGGATTGCATGCTAGGCAAACACCCTACCACTGAGCTTCATCCCTGGTCCTTTCTTAAAATTTTATTTTGAAACAGGGCCTCACTAAGTCCCCTAGGCTGGCCTTGAACTTGCAAACTTTTTGCCTGAGCCTCCCAAGTAGCTGGGATTTTGCCTGTGCAGTACTGTTCCTGGCTCTTTCTCAAATATTTTCTGCAGCTCAAAATATTGTGTCAGGCAGATCCCTATTTAAGGGGAAAGGCCCTATTATAGGATGTTTTGAAGACTCTTATATATTCTTAAGAGCAGGTGATGGTGAGGATGTTAGGCACAATATTGGTCACCAGGAATTTAATTTAAATGAAAAAAATGAAATCGTTGCCTAAAGCACTGGACTTGATTTCGTCCTGAGTGTCTCTTTGGTTATACAGCATTATAATTACAGACTATAGAGAAAGAGGAAATTTGGTGTTCACTCTTCCTTTTTCATTTTACATATCAGAAAATTGAGGCTCAGAGATAGGAATTCATTAAGAATGTCCAATTATTTAGTTGGCTACTTGGACTACAGCCCCCAAAATGTTATGCCTGGTCCAGGGGGTTTTTGAGGACCCCTTCAACAGAGTGGGGGGTTGTGACTGTCAGTGGTTGCCCCAAAGTTAGTTTGTCGGCATCTTTTACTAGGAGTGCTGTTGTGGCGATGATCCACAAACATGATGGCCAACCTGCTGCCACTGGATCAAGTCTTTTTGATAGGTATGCTACAGGCCGTTTCCACGGCCCGAGATGCTGGGTTAAGACCCCTTTCGCAACCCCCTCCTTTTCATCTATAAAGATCTGGATAGGTTTAGAAATGTCCGGAAGGGCTAGGGCTGGCACCTCCAAAAGAGCCCGTTTGATGCTTTGAAAGGCCTGCTCCTGTTCCTCAGTCCAAGTGAAGGTTTCCTCCTTACCCCTTGTACTTTCATAGAGGGGCCTGGCTAGCTCAGCGAAACTAGGTATCCAGAGTCAACAAAATCCTGCTGAGCCCAGGAATTCTCTTAGTCCCTTCCGGCTGGTAGGGGACAGGATACTGAGGATTGTCTGTTTTCTGGAGGGCGATAGCCATCTTTTTCCATCCTGGAGGATGTAGCCTAAGTAAGTCACCTCTGAGGAGCATATTTGGGCCTTTTTGGCTGAGACTTTATAGCCTAAGGCTTCTAGAGTGGCTAGTAACCCCCAGGTAGCTGCCAGACAGGTGGGGACATCCACGGCTGCTATTAGGCCACATCAACATATTGAAGAAGGGTGACCTCCGAGTGCTGGAGGCGATACTCACTCAGATCTTGATGTAGAGCTTCGTCGAAGATGGTGGGTGAGTTTTTGAACCCTTGGGGCAGCCTGGTCCAGGTCAGCTGTCCATGAAAGACTCCCTCTGGGTCTTGCCACTCAAAGGCAAAGAGTGCCTGGCTTTCTTTTGCCAGGGGGACACTGAAAAATACATCTTTTAGATCTAGAATGGTATAAGTGGTCCTGCTCGGTGGTAAAGAGCTCAGGAGAGTGTAAAGGTTAGGAACGGTCGGATAAATGTCCTCTACTCTTTTGTTGACCTCCCGTAAGTCCTGTACTGGCTGATAGTCCCTGGCTTTAGGACCAGTAGCAGGGGTGTGTTCCACGGTGAATGGCAGGGCACCAACATGCCATATTCCCTCAACGGATTAATGTGTTTCTTGATGCCCTCTTTGTCCGTCAGGGTCAGGGGGTTCTGTTTGACTCGGACAGGAGTGGCAGAGGCTTTTAAAGTCACAACTATTGGTGCCAAGTGACTGGCCAGGCCTGGTGGATTGTTTTCTGCCCAAACAGTAGGGAAGTCCTCCAGGAGTTTAGGAAGGTAGACAGAATTGGTTCCCTTTTTATCTGGAGAGGTCCCGAAAAGTCGGTACTCATCTTCCAGACTGAGCACGCAAATTAAGTCTGGTGAAGAAACTTGGACTTGATTTTGGCTGAAGTGAATGCTCGCATCCATTTTGGCCAATAGGTCTCTCCCCAGAGGAGGGTAGGGGCAATTGGGAATGACCATGAAGGAATGGGTTAATGTTCTTTTTCTAAGAGCCACCGAGTGCTTGGTGGTCCATGGGTAAAGGTTTGTACCAGTGGCTCCTTGTACCCAGGTAGTCTGATTAGAGAGGGACCCCATCGGTTTCTTCAGGACTGAGTGATGGGCCCCGGTATCAACCAGAAACTGGACCGGTTGCCCCTCCACATTAATAGTTACCCAAGGCTCAAGGAGGGGTGGCGAGCCCCATTCCCTTCACTTATCACTCCCTTGCAGGGCCCAGCTCGAGGACCTTCTTGGACTTATACCTGTCCTTCCTCCGAGGGCACTCTCCCTTCCAATGCCCAAGTTCTTTGCAGTAGGCGCACTGGTTGGGTAAGAGTCGTTGTGCCCCTTTATTTTTCCCCCCATTTTAAGGGTTTCCTCTCTTTTGAGTGTCCCCTAGACCGGCAGCTACCAACACTTTGGCAAGTCCTCTAGTCTGGTGATCTTCTGGGGTTTCCCAATTATTGTAAACTTTGGAAGCAATCTCTATTAATTCAGACAAATTCTTACCTTCAAAGCCGTTGATCTTCTGGGTCTTTTTCCTGATGTCTGGGGCTGCTTAGTTGACAAAGGTAATGTTAATCACTTGTTGATTTTCAGTTGCTTCCGAATCAACAGGAGTATATGTTCTATAAGCCTCTAGGAGGCGCTCAAGGAAAGCTGTTGGGGACTCATCTCTTTCCTGTACATCCTGACAAACTTTAGACAAATTTGTAGGGCGCTTTGCAGTGGCCCGGAGACCTCCCAGAAGAAGCTGGCGATAGACCTTTAGCACCTCCTTACCTTCATTAGAGTTATAGTCCCATGAGGGTTGGGAAGAGGGGAAGGCTTGTTCGATTTGAACAGGGTCCTCCGTGTATCTCCCGTTGTCCCCGAGAACTTGTTTCCTTGCTTCCCTCTTGATGCGATTTCTCTCCTCGGTGGTAAAGAGGGTCTGGAGGAGTTGTTCAATATCTTCCCAAGTAGGCTGGTCGGTAACAAAGATAGTTTCTAGGAGAGAGATGAGGGCCTGGGGTTTCTCAGAAAAAGCAGGGTTTTGCTGCTTCCAATTATACAAATCACTGGTGGAGAAGGGCTGGTATACCATAGAGACTCTGCCCTCCTCAACCGGGGGTCCTGTAACCCGAAGGGGGAAAGCTTGGGTAATGGGTTGGGACCCTCCGGATGATCCAGGGGATGAAGCTGCATATGGAAGGCCAGAGCGGGTATGGTGGGGGCTGGGAAAGATGGAGAGAGAGATCGTCGCCGCGGGAGGCGGTGGTGAGGAGAGGGGGAGGGAAAAGGAGATCGTTGCCCAGGGTGGAGGTTTGGGGTTGTAGGAGCTGGGTTAGGAGGTGTAGAGGGACGGGAGGGCCGGTAAGCGGGAGGGAGGTCCTCAGAATCTGAGGACAGGGGAAGGACAGAGGGGGACGTGGGTTTGGAGGGAGAGGGTTGGGGTCGAAGAGAGAGAACTAAGGAAGTGGGAGAAACACGAGGTAAAAGGGGCTTGAGCCACTTAGGCAGCTCAGTAACAAGTTGTCCCCAGGCCACAATATAGGGAACCTGGTCCAGATGTCCTGGGCGACCGAAGATGACATCATGGGTTCTGAAAACGAGAGGGGGATCAAAGGAGCCCTCAGGGGGCTAGCCTGTGCTGAAGGTTGGCCATTCCTGCAAACAAAATTTTCGGAGTTCTTCAAGGGTGACCATATCTCCTGAGAGAGAAGCTGCCTGCTGAAAGTCTGAAAAATGAACACTAAGTAAATCGATAGGAGATGAGGAGATGCGAGATTGAGATTTTCCCATGGTTAACAGAGAAAATGGAAGAAAAGAGACAGACAAGGACACTGAGACTGAACAAGGAGGGTGGCCGGAGAAACAGCCAAAGCACTGCACGTTGGGACCTCTGATGGAGGGTCCCAACCAGATCCGAAGGGCTGTATGTGAACAGTCCAACGGCCAGAGGTGGAGTCCGAGCGTCCTCCCGACTCTGCCAGCTCAGAGACCAATAGTGCATCCGCCTGTTCTCTATTGAGCCCCAGATTGTCCAGACACCAGAAAAAAAACAAATGGTGAGACTGGAAAAAGAAGTACTCACCGAGCACTCCCAGGTAAAACCGAGTCCAAACCAGGGGCTCCCCTTCTCCTTAGACTACCCTGGATGAGCCCCCAGAATGCTGTGCCCAGTCCGGTGTCGCAAGGGAGAAGAGGAGACTGACTGGGTTTGGAGGGTCGATTTATTCAGCCGCGGTTAAAACAAGCTAGCCAGGCTAGGGACGCAGTCCAACGCAAAGTTAGGAGCTACGACCCTGAACTAGTTTCAAACAGAGTTTTTAAAGGCAAAAACCACACGCAGGTGGTTGGGGATGGGGGGAGCTCGTTGCCTAAGTTACAGCCAATGGGGTGCTGACAAAACCGCTAGTCTGAAGTAAGCAGGAGTTGTGTTAACTTTTGATTGGCTCGAGTTAGGAAGGTACGTTATGTCTGGAACATGGCCCAACGCTTCCAGGATGTTGGGGTTAGGTAAGCAGGATGTTAGTTTATGCTTCAGGGGTTGTGCTACGTGCTCTTTTCACTGATTGGTTGTTCTGGGCCTGAGGGGAATTCCAGTAACTGCAGGGTCACAACCAGGTCGAACATGGAGTCACTCTTGTTAGGGCTCTCTAGGGTCCTACAGCTCAGAGTTAGAATGCCCCTGTCTTCAATTCCCAGTATCTTCCCCTCCCCAAGGGGGAGAAAAACACCTTAAAGATAGCTTGAGAATCTTTTCAGATTTTCTTTTCTTTCTTTTTGCATAAATTACGAGCCTCCTTCCTCTGCCAGTGAGGATACAAAGATAAATGGTGCAGCTTCTGCCTCCAGGAACTAATAGTATAATGGGGAAAGCGGTCACATAAACAGCTGTCAGGCAGGTGGTAAGGCCCATTCTAAAACACTGTGGACTTTACAAGGACCAGGTGAGCAGAGGAGATGGGATGCTTAATTCTGTTGCCCAGATTGGGGGTGGGCAGTGCAGTCTGGGATAAGACGAGTGAGGGGTTGAGAGATGACATTATAAGTGTATCTTTGAAGGATTTCCTTGGAAAGAAGGGTGTTTGAGATGTGTGTGTGTGGGTGTGGTCAGGGAAGAGAGTTTTCCAGAGCCATGAAAGAACACAGAACTCTGGGCTCAGGTGAGTGTAGAAAGAGAAAAAACCTTTCATGGTTAGAATGTGGGAACCCATTGGAGGAGTAGAGAAAGACTTTATTCCTTATTTCATCAATGAGAGGAAATGGAGACGTAGAAAGTTGAAGTGATTCGCTCTTCAAGCTCACAAAGATGAGAATGCCGAGAGCAATGGAAAAAGGGTGTAAAGGGGGAAATGGTCTTTGGAGATGGAAAGAAGGACAAGGTGTCCTGCTCCGGGAGTTGAGATGACTGTAGCATGATTTTAGACTGCAGATGTCAGAAAATATACCACTGACGGCCTGTCTGAGCAAAAATGTTAAATAGGTGGGACTTTAATGGATTTCTGCTTCAGCAGTTTCCATTTTCAGCATTTTAATTAATTAATTAATTTATTGATTTATTTTGGTACTGGGGTTTGAACCCACAGATGTTCTACCTCTGAACTACACCCCCTAGATTGGTCTGGAACTGGTGATCCTCCTGTCTCAGCCTCCCAAGTACTGGGATTACAAGCGTGCGCCACCATGCCCAGCTATTTTGAGATGTTTTTTAAAGTGACTTTTCTATCATGTATTTATCCACAGTAATCTAGGTGAATAACTTTTGTGTTTAAATACATTTTCTACATTCTTAAGGTTGGTTTCATTGACTTGAGGTTACCTTTTTTTCTTGAGGAAGACAATTCCATGTTTGTCAAGAGACTCAGTGGGAAAATTACTTTATTCTACAAAATTCTCTGTAATTCTAGGTAATTTGGTGTCCTATGTATCAATTATGATTCCGTTGGTCAGAATTCAGAAATTAAAAATATGTCATACAGGGCCAGGTGTGGTGGTGCACGCTTGTAATCCCAGTACTTTGGGAGGCAGAGACTGGAGGATCCGGGTTCGCAGCCAGCCTCAGCTCGCTCTCTCTCTCTCTCTCTCTCTCCCTCCCTCTCTCTCTCTCTCTCTCTCTCTCTCTCTACTTAGTGAGGCCCTCCGCAACTTTGTGAGACCCGGTTTCAAAATAATGTATAAAAAAATAGGGCCGGGGGTGTAGCGCGGAGGTAGAACGCCCCTGGGTTCAATCCCCGGTACCGCAAAAAAAAAAAAAAGTTCTGTTCAACATAAAAAAGTCTTGCTCCCTGCATACGAATGAAGTTTCCTTCAAGTCCTCCTCCCATCCCCAGCTCAATTCTGACCTGAAGCTTGGGTTCATCAGTGCAAAGATGGGCAACATCTGCTCACTCTTTTCTTTCCTCCCAGGCTCCAAGATTGGGGACCTTGCTAACTATCCAACTTGGGAAAAAGATGCCAGCCTCCTCTTGTGCCAGGGTCTCTGAGTGAGTCACTTGGAAGCCTTCCTCAGTGGGTCCCTCTAATCTCCACACATGAATTCACATTTGGGGAATTTTCTTTCCAACGAATCTCTACTTCCCTCTTTTATAGGCTGCTGTGAGATGAGCGATGGATGAGCTCGGCCGCCTCTTGCTATCCCAAGTGGATATGTCTGTGTCTCCGTAGGAGGACACTGTCACCTCGGCCAGCAGCTTTGAGGCTTTAGCTCAAAAGTGGGAGATGTCAGGAAGTGTTTAATCTTACATTCCACTAGTTTGCATGTATTAAAAGGGATATTGAGAAAAGAAAAACAGGATCATAAGTGAGCAGAAGGAAGGGAGAAAAAGAAATGTAAGAAAGAGAAAAATAAGAGGAAGTAGAGAGAGAAAGAATAAGAAACAAGATGCTTAACCTAGATGTTCTGAAATTCTAGCTGATGTCTTGCCTTGCATTAGTTGACTCTCAGTCTGTGGTTTCCCTTAGATGCTAATGTATGGTATTTTATTTGGAAAGAACCTAATATAGTAAAATAAGTGATAATTTCAAAATAAACAAACCACTTGGGAATCCTGCACTAAATTGCTAACAATTAGCTTTTTCTTTTTTTTTTTTTTTTTTTTTTTTTTT
>PVJS01032027.1:0-23033 GCA_004027185.1 Glis glis | reverse complement strand
GAGGGCCTCACTAAGTAGCTGAGGCTGGCTGCGAACCCGGATCCTCTGGTCTCCGCCTCCCAAGCACTGGGATTACAAGCGTGCACCACCACACCTGGCCTCAATCTTTATTTAATGGTTTTGTATGAGTCACCAGTCATCTTTTACTCAAAGCAATATTTTGAAAGATTTACTCAAGTTGCTTTGGTTTATACATTTTCACTGGTGTTAAGTCTCTTATCATAAAAAATGTATTTATTCTCTAGGTGAATATTTAGCACGTTTCTGGTTTTTCACTAATAAACAGTATTGTAATGAATTTTCTTATATCTCCTGGTAAATGTGCAAAAAATTCTGAAATTCTGGGATCTCTAAAATTGCTATTCCAATTTGCATTCCCATCTCTAACATATGAGAATTCCTGTTTCTCCACATCCGTATCACACCTTGTTTTGTCAGACTTATTAACTTTTGCCAATCTAATTGGTATACAGTTGTGCTTTCTCATAAATTTAATTCGCATTTTCTTAATTGAGGTGGGATGTTTTGTTGGCTATTTGTTTCTTCAGTGAATAACCGTTTGTGTTGTTTACTAATTTGGTTATTTGTTCTTTTTTTACTGGAACTCTTTACAGCTTCTGGATACTTCGTTTGTTTTGCAAATATCTTTGTGCAGTGCATCTTTTTAGCCATTTAACATTGGATTTCTTCATATATTTTGGAATTTTTGTTTGCAAGTGGATTTTAAAGAGAAGATTGCTGTTGTTTTTGTTTTTCTTTAATCTCTTTGCTCACCATTCTATTTGTTTATACCGAGAGTCTAGTCTATTACAAGAATATGGTCTGATAATGATTTCTTGTAAGCCCTGTCTGCAATGATAATAGGGATACCAGAGTTACTGTCCCTTAGCCAATGGGTAGCTTCTTGGTCCTGAGACATGGATTTTGCCCTGTTCCTGCCATTTACCTAGACAAACAGATTCCTCTAAAGCTATAGCCTAATATTAAGGCAAAGAGCATCCAAAACTTAAAAGTATCTTTCTTGCTTTAGCAAAAATACAACCACCTTTCACTCACTCAGTAAATGGGAGTATCATCCCGGACCATATGTGTATGAAATCATACTCTTCACAACTGCTGTCTGTTCCTAGTGAGTGCCTTTATCATTAACTTGTAGACAACTGGCAGTTGATTTTCAAAATATTCCGAATCCTCCTCCCTAGCCATTTCCTCCCCACATGGCCACCATATTTTCTATATCTGGCCACTAGAAACCTTTACTATTTATCTCATCTTCAGTTGAAACAATTACTTTAACAATCTTTGATGCCTAACACTTGGCTAACACTGTCTACAGTGGCCCTTTTCCCCACCAGGGTAACAAAGGGGCCAAATGTTTTACCTAAAACAATACTTTGGGATCTACATGTTCCTGCATTAATCTCTTTGCATTCTTGTTCTCTCTGTGTCCCAGTGCTTATATTTACCCTCATTGTACTTGGGAAGTAAATAATTTTTCATTTATATACAAATGTCCACTATATTTTTTGTTCACTTATAGGTTTATATATAACTTTTTCCTGGAAATATTATAACTATACGTATAATAGCACATACAAATGTAAAAAAGGCTTTCTGTTATATTTCATTCTAAATGCCAACCATATTATATACCAAAAATACATAACTTAAAATTGAAATGGAAATAGAAACGTGTTTGTTATTAATTCTAATGATATCTATATGATTATATATTTATAAACTCTCAAGGCATTTACCATATTAATTTTTAAAAAGAATCACTATCCCTAGGAAGTATATAGGTCACAATGATCAGTAATCGGCAAAACTTTTCTGAAATGGTTGCAGACACAAATGAGTTTTGGAAGTACCACAATTATGTTGGGAAAGGAAATTCGTCATGAGCCTTCAGTGTCCCTGATGTAGTCACTGGACCTGCCAAGGGTGCAAGGCCTTGACGTCTCTTTACTGGAGCCATTTCTCAGAGATGAGTCTGCAGTGAGCAATCTTGAGGTAGTATCACACACTTGGACAAAGAGCAGGCTTGCTTAGTACTTACTAGAGTCCCCAAATTCAGCATTCCTCAGATGTCATGCAAACCCACTGTGTGCTGTGTCCATGTGGGTCCTCTGTTTTGCCCCATGGAATCTGGAGACAAGGGGAACTGATGCCAACATGCAGGTGCTCATGCTACCTGCTACGCCATCCGTAATAAAGCTTTTTGACTCTGCTGGGAGTTTTGTGTCTTCTGTAGCTAACTAGTTACCTTGTAAATAGGGCAAAATTAAATCCCAGAACTGACAAGACAGTAAAAGAGGATGAAATGCTTGACACACAGTTTTTGTAAAGAGTAAGGAAGAGAGCTGGGCGTGGTAATGCATACCTGTAATTCCAGTACTTGGGAGGCTGAGACAGAAGGATCACAGTTCATGACCAGCCTTAGCAATTTTGTGAGGCCCTCTGCAACATAGAGAGACCCTGTTTCACAAATTAAAAAATAAAATAGGGCTGGGGGTGTAGCTCAGAGGTAGAAGGCCTCTGGGTTCAATCCCCAGTACCACACACACAGTACCATCCTCAGGCACCCTTAGGTTCAGGGATGAGAAGACTCCCTGAGATCATGTCCAAGTGGTGGGTAAGGTATGGGGTGTAAAAGATTCCACTAGCATATTCATGAACCTGAATGATGAGAGACAGGATTAAAGTTTGCTGCCCAAATAAGGCTTTGGTCTTTGCTTGCCTTCCTCTGGGCAGGCAGAGGAAGGGATGTTAGCATGATGATAGGGCAGCAAGCTAAAAGGCAATGTGGTTGTGGTTACTTAGTCAAAAAAATCTTCAAAGCAGAAATAAACAGTGAGAGCAATGACAAACTTGCTGCTTGATACGGAACTTAAGGTGGAGTGAAAACACTGGACATAGTTGAAGTCAATATTGCAAGTTTTTTTTTTTATCTTGCCACTGGGAGTGCTGTTAATTAAATGCTGTATGAGACTAATTAAAGAGATTTGGTCACAGTGCTTTTTGGTCAAATTAATCAGAGTAGATGATGGAGTGACATATTCATGTCAAGAAAATGTAGGGCTGAGGGATGGGTTGTTGGGAGAGGCAGTCTACCTCGGGCTGGAAGCATCCATGCATGTTCTTACTGGTGTGTGAAGAATGTGAAGTGTTGACCACTCTTTACTTAGGCAACTTCTCATGGTTGTGTTTGCAACAAGCAACTGGAGGGATGATTCCTGTTTCCCCTAGGCTTATTTACTGCTTACTATAAAAATGGTAGATTTGTAAAGTTCAGTGTCGTTCAGTTGTGATGGAAACCCACTGTGTGCCGCATCCATCTGGCTCTATGTAATTCTCTCATGTTTCTTGGGGGCAAGGGAAGCCAATGCAAACACATAGATGCTCATGCTTTTTGCTGTGCTCTGAATAAAAAAATAAACTCCTTTTTCTTGACCCTAGAGTCTTGGGTCTACTGTTAGCATTCATGAAATAGAACCAGACTAACTTCTTAACTTGGACATAGGGTAAAATCAAATATCAGACTCTGCAAATAATCCTATATGACTGTAATATGGAATACAGGACAGAGGCTAAAAAGTGAGCAGTCTAATATAGTATAAGAAGACTAAAACGGTAAAGGAGAGGGCTACAAACTGAATGTGGCTTTCCCCCAAAATTCATATATTGAAATTCTAACTGCCTATGTATTGGGAGGTGGGGCTGTTGAATGGGCAGTGATTAGGTCATGAGTGTGGAGCCCTCAGGAACGCAATTAGTGCTCTTATGAGAGGCCCAGAGAGCTCTCTCACTCCTTCCTGCCATGCGAAGACGTGGTGTGAAGACACCCATCTACAAATCAGGAAGCAGGCCCTCACCAGACACAGAACCTGCCAGTGCCATGACCTTGAACTCCCAGCATCCAGACTGTGAGAAATAAAGGGTTGTTGTTCAAGCCACCCTGTTTCAAAATAAAAAAGAAATAGGATTGGGGATGTAGCTCAGAGGTAGAACACCACTGGGTTCAATCCCCAGTAAAACACACACACACACACACACACACACACACACACACACACACACACAAATACTGGAAATAAGGGACAGTTCAGTGAAATATATGAGAGAATTCCTCAAGGGTACAAGATGGAGAGTGGTACCAATACAACTGAAAATATGGAAGGGAAATTAGGGTTAGGGATGGAGATTTTTGGGTTCTGTTTTATTTATCTTTTAATGTGAAGTTGAAGCATTTGAGGAGAATCTATATAGAAATATCTAGAAAAAAAGAATATGGATCTGAAGATTGGAGAAGATAGCTAGATTCAAAATCTAGGTTTATGAGTCATCTATATTAATAGTTGCCTCAACTGTTTCCTCCAAAGGCAATATTTTTTTGTTATTTTAAAATAAAAATACATAAACTAGAAGTATGAACCTCTACATCCTACTTGAAATTTAAGCATAATTTAAATATTCACATGACTGGTTCTGTATAATGCAATCTAGTTGTTTTTTTTTTAAACTAGACCATGAGCTACCACTACCATATGAAATACAGAGTACAAATGCTTCTGTCTTTAGATAATTTCCCTGTCTTAATTGATTTAGGTGTCTGGTTGTACTCTGATTTCTTAGAGTGAATTTTTATAGGACAGCAAACAGGTATAAAATCAAGTTATTGAAAGATATGAATTCACTGAGCTACAGAAATGAAATTATATCTGCATTGCTTTCCCCAGTGAGAGACATTCTCCCTCCTTCCTTAAACTTCTGATTGTCAAGCTAGTTTGATTGTCAAACAAGATTGTGTTTTATAGCTAAAATTTCTAATTACTCATGATGATAACTATATCACTAACCTGCCATCTTAGGAAGATCTTTGAAAAGTTATTTGAGAATTCTCTGAGCAAAGGCTAAGAATGGTGCTTCAAAGGCAGAATAGGAGCTTTATTTGTTATTTTCCAAGTTTAAGATGCACATCCATCTGGCAGAGCAGCTAGACAATCCATCAGCCAAGAACATCTCTCCGGCTTGAAACAGATTCTGGCTCTCAGAGAGGATTTGACTGAAGGAAAGGCAACATCTTTAGTTGCTCTGTGGCTGAACTCTTCTAATATTTCTCCCCAATGCCTCCTCCAAGTCTTGGCTCCATCTACTAACTTGGTTTCCATAGGAATAGACAGAACTATCAAGTGGCACACAGTCAAAATCACGAGAAAAAGAGAAAATGTTACTGTCAAAAAAAAAAAAAGATAGACGTTTTCTATGATAGGAAACTATGGAAAGATATTCTTGACTCTGAGGCTTCCTTACCCAATGCCAGATTTTTCACGTGCTTTTCCTGACTAACATAGCCTATTTTATTGAGATTATCCTAAAACTCAGTCCCCTCAACAGATAGCATTTCATATTGAAAACTAACAAAAAATATTGGATGTTGTAATACTTATTTGCACAAGGACAATTCTATTGTGCTTGTGAGGTACCCTCATTTATATAGAGTGGTGCTTTAATTTGGTGCAACCTTTTAGGATGATTATGAAGTACATGTTTTTCCTCTTAGTTGATATTTTATTTAAGGGACACAATTCTTTTGTCTTAAGCCCCTAGTTCTCACACTCTAGCGAGCATCAGGATCGCCTGGAGGACTTGAACACAGACTGCTGTGGCCCTCCTCAGGGCTTCTCATTCACTGGATCAGGTAGAGGGCCCAGGGATCTGCATTTCTAACAAGATGCTGGGAGATGCTGTTGCTGTGGTGCAGGAATCTGCACTCTGAGAACCACTGTTCAAACAAAGAACCTAATCTAGGTGTTCTCACCATTCAGGAATAAAGAAAAAAGGTCTGTTCCCATCCTGGATAAATGAAATCACAACGTCTAGAACTATGGAGTCAATATTTCTTAAATTCTCTGCAGGTGATTTAACAACACAATCCGGATTGAGAAGCACTGACCTAATCCAACCATTCATTCAACATTTAATAGTTGTTGTCCATATAATCACTCTGTATCATATGCCATGCTAAAAGTTGCGGAAGCTGTAAAAATGACTAAAATACAGGTGTATGCTCACACCCAATTCAATATAGTATAAGCAAGAAAGGGTATGTGCATATAAAGGGTACAAAACATACCACAGAGACAGATAGAATAGATGTACTTTCAGTCCCTTGTCAGGGGGGAGTCATCAGGCATGACTTCATGAAGGAGATGACATTGAATAGCATCTTGACTTGGGATCATGAATACTTTAGCACCCCTCTATGTCTCTATCTCCTTCCCACCTCCTATTTCTTTGGTGTGGAAAATAGATATTTTCTGGATTTTATGTAAAGTGCTATACAAAGACAGCTTCAAGTCTTACTCCCACTCCTTCCAATCAATTTTTTTCCAATAAGTTCTTTCTATACAAATGTTCTGATGCTAATGTCAGTTAACTGTGTATATATCATGTCTCTTGTATCCACTTATTACATGGTACAATAATTCCCACATCATCCCTCACTTTAGCCATAGTAGACAGTGAAGTCCTATGTAAATGCTACTCACTACTGTAACACAATGAGATCAGTCCTATGACAGAGGTAAGGAAGACAAATAATAACAAGAACTCTGAAGAGGGGCACCTAGCCCAGCTATGGGGGGCTGGTAAAGGCTTCTTGGAGAAAACAGGGCCAGACCTGCATCTTCAAGGGTATACACAGCTTAAAATAGGAAGAAAGCTTAATTTGCAAGTGCACTGGGTGTGGGAATGAAAAAGTGACTAGAATAAAAGCTTTTAAAAACTAGTTTGAGCCAGGCGTGGTGGCGCATGCTTGTAATCCCAGTACTTTGGGAGGCGGAGACTGGAGGATCCGGGTTCGCGGCCAGCCTCAGCTCTCTCTCTCTCTCTCTGTCTCTGTCTGTCTCTGTCTCTGTCTCTCTCTCTCTCCTTAGTGAGGCCCTCCGCAACTTTGTGAGACCCGGTTTCAAAATAAAGTATAAAAAATAGGGCCGGGGGCGTAGTGCGGAGGTAGAACGCCCCCGCGTTCAATTCCTGGTACCGCAAAACAACAACAACAACAACAACAACAACAACAAACTAGTTTGCCTCAGAATGGAGTAGAAAGAGGGACAGAGGAAGCTGAAACCAAAGGGTAAGCAAGAACTTGATGATGAGGTGCCAGGCTAAAGACTTTGGACTTTTCGTTCAGGCTTCTGAAGCAGTATCAAGGATTTAGGAAGGCAGCAACACAGAGCTGTCTCAGCCAGGTCACCCTCGTGTATCACTGAATTTCTCCTAGCCTTCGTTTCCTCCCACGTGATAAATGAGGAGGTTGCTTTATCATCTAAAGCTCACCAAGTCCTGCTCTTTGTAATTCTAAGAGGCAGAAGACCCACTCTTTGTGGCTACTTCAAAATGAAATTTTTTATTCTAACTGCCTCAACAATAACTCAATTTCTATGTTTTATTTCTCCTAACCACAGGGTCAAAGTTTTTGAGTCTATTTCCTTTTTCTTAATAAAAATAATTCATTTCCCTAGCATACTGAAGTTCAAGCTTTATGGGATCCAGAAATGCCATCCCATGGAGAGGTAGTATGGTATAATTGAGAATGGGTTTTGGAACCAGTCAGATCTGGGCAGTTTGGGGCTATATTAACTATGGATAAGTTTTTTTCCCCCTCAAAGCCTCAAACTTCCCACTCATTAAAAGAAAATAGTAACCGGTTCATCGAAAGTGTTTAATAAATAAAAGTTTCTTTCTCAGATACCATTATTGCTGTCTTCTCATCATAAAAGTAGCCTTTGTAAACAAAACATAAGTGCTCCTAGCGTTTTCATTTTTGATGCCCATTATAATCTCTCTGGCCTGCTCTCCTTACCAGGCTGACCACACTTCTAAGTAACACTGCAAATAAAGTTATTACAACCTCATGTTTTAATATTAAACTCGAAAGCTAAATGCCAATGAATCTTGTTCACTTCCTGTTTCCTTTGAAGTACCTTAAGCCTTGTGGTAGGCTCCATCTTTAGTTTTCCAACAGCATACCATAATTTTATTGATCCTAACATGCAGTTAAAAATTTAATTCATCTATTCTGCTAAGATATATGTGCCGTTGAGGGAATGGTTTCAAACAACTGATTGAATCCATCTGCTGCCATCTCTACTTCAGTCCCACACTATGGACTGGAGTTTCTTAATGGGAAAGACAAACATTCAGATAAATGTATAAATAAATTCAATTAAACTCAGACCCACTTTTTTATTTTTGCAGTACTGGGGATTGAACTAAAGGACCTTGTACTTTTAGCAAGTACTCTGCCACTAAGCTACATACATCCCCAGCATTTTTAAATTTTGAGACAGAGTCTTGCTAAATTGCCTAGTCTGGCCTTGAATTTGTGATCCTCCTGATTCAGCCTTTGGAGTAGCTGGGATTACAGGTGTATACCACTGTGCCTGGCTAAATCCAGAAATCTTTAATGAACCTCATTCAGAAAATGTATTAAAGGCTTTAATTAAAGGCTGAGCATAACTAGCAATATGATGTGCTGACTATTACCATTTTCAAATTGGTAGCCCAAGTCCTCACAGTGGTGATGTTTGAATTCAAACCTGTGTCTTCTAGTCTCAAATCTAGTCTTTTTTTTTTTTTTTGTGGTACTGGGGATTGAACCCAGGGGCATTCTACCTCCATTACTGGGATAAACTGACATCACAGTCTTCCTGTTATGATGCACTGAGAAGAACACAGCATTACTCTTGTGGTATTCGTACTGAAAGTGCATACCCTGAATCCAATTATGAGGAAACATCAGCCAAATTAAAAATGATGAATATTCTACAATTTAACTGGCCTGTCATCTTAGAAAATGTGAATGTCATGCAATACATTATATGCACACATAGAAGGCTAAGGGGCTGTTGCAGATTAATTGAATGCATTGCCTGATCCTAGAATTTCTTTTGTATAGGTGACATTAGGACAAATGGTGAAATCTAAATAAGATTTTTGGCAATAGATAATAGTATTTATCCTAATTGCCAGATTTGGATAATTGAACTGTGGTTATGTAAGAGGATATCCTTGTTTTCAGGAAATTAGCACTGAAGATTTGAAGGCAAAAGGGTATTTACTGCATGTGCAATTCACTCCACATGGTTCAGAAGATGATGTATACACACTCATATACACTGAGCAAAGATAGAGCACATGCAGTAAAATGTGCACACATGGGGAATGTGAGTGAAGGGTACATGAAAATTCTTAGCATTATTTTTGCAACTTTTCTATAAATCTGAAATTATGTCAAAATATAAAGTTAGAAAACACAGGAGTGAGAAAATAACTTTTTTAAAAAAAACTGGGGATTGAGCTTATTAGACCACTGAGCTACACTGCTCCCAGCCCTTCGTATTTTTTATTTTGAAGCAGGGTCTTGCTAAGTTATTGGCCTGAAACCTGCAATCCTCCTGTCTCAGCCTCCCAAGTACTGGGATTACAGGCGAGCACCACTGCATCTGGCTGAGAAAATAGCTTTTTATTTTTTTGTCATAAAAGCAATAACATGCCGGGTGTGGTGGCACACGCTTCTAATCCCAGTACTTTGGGAGGCAGAGATGGGAGGATCCGGGTTCGCAGCCAGCCTCAGCTCTCTCTCTCTCTCTCTCACTCTCCCTGTCTCTCTCTCTCTTTACCTAGTGAGGCCCTCCGCAACTTTGTGAGACCCAATTTCAAAATAAAGTATAAAAAAATAGGGCCGGGGGTGTAGCGCGGAGGTAGAACGCCCCTGGGTTCAATCCTCGGTACCACACACACACACACACACACACACAAAGCAATAACATAATCATTAAAAGAGTTTCAAACACAAAGAAAAGTACAAAACAGAGAAAAGGAAACAATGATTGGCTTCCATTCATAAACCTGAAGGAACATGGTTTACATTTGGATACACTCTTTTTCTTGTCTCTTGTCTACAAGGAGTTGTTTCTTACCCTCATATTGCACTTAAATTTCAAAATACTCCACAATTGTGCCTTAGCTAGTTAATATTCACAATATTCCTGTTGTGAAAGCCAGAATTATTTTTACTTCATAGATAAAAAAACAAATCCCAAAAGATTAAGCTTAAGCTATGGGTTTATTTCTAAAAGATTATCAGTTTATATCATAGGAAAAAAAAAAAGAAGCCACTAAATAGCTGGTTGACCATGATCTACAAACTACAGTTTAGTTTCCTATAAAATGAGAAGTTTGTAGTAGATGATTTCTAAGTTTCCTTTAACACTAAAATGCTACAATTCTAATATGGCCCATTATCCCACTACAGAATCTACAGTGTTTCATATAGTGCCTCATATATAGCAAGCACCAGATAAATACATTTTGAGTAATAAAAATGCATTATGAATTATAAAGTGGAAAGTTTTGTCATAGAGGAAGGTTAAATATTACATGAGTAGTTTGTAAAGTATAATTTATTATTAAAATTAATTGTTATTGATTAATTGGAATAGAAAACAATCTAAAACTAATTGCTCATCATTCTAAAATGATGAGATTACAGTTAACAGCCAGCAGATGCCACCTTTTGTAGGAATGTAAGATATTTACTATGAAGTTTATTTCTATATTACTCTTGCTTCAAGTATAATTCACCTTATTCTCATCAATAACCAATTTAACTGACTGTTTACAGACAGATGGAGAGACAAATGACAAATTAGTACTCCCCAGGTTTGTGGCATGGACATAAAAAGTGAATTTATTTTTCAAATACCTTTTATAGCCATAGCCTTGCAAGTAGAAGACATCTTATCTGGTTTACTATTGATCCAAATGACAAGGCTGAGCATCAGATTAAGGATATGTCAGAAACCTGAAAGAAGGCTACCAACGCATGCAGCAGGATGGTAGCGTCTTTCAACATGATCTATTAAGGCTACTGTGTTTACAAAGGCAGTTGAGAAAACACAGCACAATATACTGGGAGGTATCAAGTAACCAGCAGTGTGGCCAGAAAAACTTCAGATACTAATGTGAACCCCCATACGCCAATCATGATACATGTTTATTTCCAGCAATAAAAACTATGCACAGACTTTTGAAGATAAACAAAATACACAGGGCTTTTTCTACACCCATAACCCTTTCCTATTGTCACAGTTTCTTTCTCAGCAAATGGCAGCATTCCTAGGAGATGATACCTGTTGTAAGACAATAGGAGATATTATCTAATTTAAGCTGGCTGTCAGCTGGAAAGGTCAAGCCCAATTCAAAAATTTCATTCTAAGATCTTCTTTGGTGATGCTAAAATATGACCAAAAACTATGCCAAATTAAGTCCTTTAAAATACTCAGATGTTCCTTACATATAGCACAATATGTATATGTATTTTTTGTGGTACTGGGAATTGAACCCAGGGGCATTCTACCTCTGAGCTGCACTCCAGCCCTATTTTTTATACTTTAGTTTGAAACAGTCTCTCACTAAGTCGCAGAGGGCCTCAAAAAGTAGCTGAGGCTGGCCGCGAACCTGTGATCCTCCTATTTCAGTCTCCCAAGTACTGGGATTACAGGTGTGTGCCACCACACCTGGTTTTGATATAGCACAATATTTTATGAAAAAGGAAATGTTGTTTTAGGGATAACACACCAAGTATATTAAAAAATAAAAAAGTAGCAAAACAAAACAAAACAAAAAACCTTTTCAAAGGTAGAAAAAAATCTTTGTGTGTGTGTGTATGTGATCACCTTGGGATTAACACTTTTTCAGAACACCCAGTATCTCCTAGTTTAGAATGGACTGAAGAATTTTGTGAGAATCATGGGAATAGAAAAAACTTCAGAAAATTCCCCTCTCAGATGCCAGTAGACAGACTTGAACTGGTTTTTCAAAACCCAAAGTGTTCTAAACACTATCAAGAGACCAACATTTGACACTCATAGACTAAAGATATAGAGAACTGTAAAACATCAGAAAACTACTCAAGTCTTAGTTTGCATTTTTAGCGAGCATATGGCACTTTTCATAGAAACAATAAAATCTGGTTTTATTTATCATCAGCTTAAGTAGTGGTGAAGATAGCGGTAACTATATTATCATTATTAAATACTATAGGTATAAGTATGTTAGGACATCTGGATTTTGGTCCTGGCTCTAACTAGTTATCTAAACATGAACATATTCAATTTGCCAAGCAATTATTGAGCACCTACTTTGTGTAAGGCATTGTGTTTAGATGAGATGAGAAAGATAAATTTCTGGGCCTTAGTTTCCTCAACTGTGAAATGAAGGAGGTAAGTTATAAAATCTAGAATTTACTAAAGTGTTTTTCAGATTACCCATTCCTTAAATGTGATTAACTTATGCTAAAAATTATTGGGATCAAAGGATTGTGAGAAATTCTGAATTAACAAAAACTGAATTAACAAAAAAAATTTTAAAAAAGCAGGCTTCTTAGTATGCAATTTCTCAAAATCTCCAAGATACTTACATGCACTGTGTATTTCCAGGAAGGAACATGTGGTATTCCCCAAATTTACTTGACAGTGGATCAATTTTTCATGCATTTCATGGGAATGTCATTTTAAGGAAGAAGCTTTGGGAAATACTGCACTAAATGATGTTTGTGATGCTTTTAAGCTTCATAAGTTCTCATTTTATTTATTTATTTATTTATTTTTTTATTTTTGAGGTACTGGGGATTGAACCCAGGGGCATTCTACCTCTGAGCTACATACCCAGCCCTATTTTTTATCCTTTTATTTTGAAACAGAATAAGAAATATAGAGCTGCTGAATACTCAGCCTCATTTTGCTTGGATAAAATAAACTTGAAAAAGTATGTTGGAGAAAAGCAACTTTCACAAAGTCAAGAAAAAAGTTACTTAAGGCTACAGTTATTAACCACAAGAAGTCAAGCTATTTAGGAAAAAGTGAGTAAAGTGACATTTAATACAGAATGAATGTCAGAAAATGCAGCAGGAAGACAAAATTACCAGGTATACCCAAAGCAGGGATTCTGTCTAATAAAGCCTCCTTTCAACTTACTTAGTCAAAGTAACTAGAATGTGTTTTGCAATGGCTCACCAAATGCTATTGATGCTAAATATCAAATATATGTTGGACTGTATGCTTTGTATCTTAGGAGATATCGTTTGCCTATAGCTGTGTGAAATGCCTATCTTACTGTCTCCACCATGCCTTGCATTCAGCCTCTGCAAGACATCACATTACTTTCAGGCCTACCACTAACTCAAATTTCTATCACATCCTTAACTCTCCTCTGCCAATGGATAAGAGATATTGCCCTGGTTAGAATCAGCAGGCAGTAAACAGGGCTGTAAAGCTCCGGGCTTCCACGTGCAGTCAGGCACATCTGGGGAGGATTTCTGGTAGCTCACAATAAATCTAGTTAGTCCAAGGAGACTAAATTTATGAATGATTCTGTTTAGTAATAGAGCCAAGTTCAAGAATGACTCTGCTGACCTAATAGTGGAATATTCAATGGAAAGAACAGAAACTTGGAAGTGCAGCAACTTTAATTCTGAAAGGCACCAAACAAGTAAGCAATGTCTATGAATGCTACTGTGTGACACTGGAAGGTTTAAGGTATACACAAGTGATATGTCGAAGAAAGGAGAGGGAAGAGAGAAAGAAAGAAAAGAAGTGGAACAGGAGAAAATAAATGAAAATAATTTAGGATTAGATTGGAAAGAAAGAAATCTGTATGACAGGAAACTCCAATCTATCATTCTCTTTCATAACCAATTTCTTCAATGTTTCTAAAAAAGACCATGACCATTTCTGCCTTTCAAACTTTGCTCACTGTATTCCTTCTGCCCACAATTTTATTCCCCATTCTCATACCTTGTCTAAATTTGACCAATTATTTAGGGCCCATCTGAAATTTCTATTCCTCCACACTGTAGAAGGTTCTGTGCAAGAAAACAAAGTCATTTAGGTATTTCAGGCAGGAAGGATTTTAATACAGGAATTATGTACTTATAAAGTAAATGGAGGGGCACTAGCTAGGCTTCAAGGAATGACTCCATGAACAACGTAAATCCACCTTTAGGACTGCAGTATTAAGTTCAATGCACATCTGTAACTGCATCACAAAATACTAAAGTTATTGTAGTAACTGCTTCTTAACACTGAAGAGGAAGAATAATAGAAACCAGAATGCTCCTTGATGAAGTTCTCCCACCTCTGAAGGTGACACTGAGCACATTAACACTGGCTTGTAAGCTTATGCCCTCTTCACATACATACCCATTTTTCTTATCTTGGGTATAAGATCCTTGCAGCTAGAACAGTCTCTTCCTCCTCCAATTAAACAAACTTAATTGTTTTGGACAATTGTTCACAAAGTATGCATAAATTGCTAATTATAAATAGATATTGCCTTTGCAGAGTATGACTTTCCAGTTTAGTGTAAAGGAGTGTTTTTCCAACACTTCCAATATAATTCTGGTTTCCATCCTTATATCTTGTGGGATAAAATATTTAAAACCTATTATGGAAATGTTATAACTATAACCAGCAAGTGGTTGAGATTTCTTTTACCTTTGCAGATGGAAAGGAGAAAGGTAAAAGGGGTTGGGAAATAGATGTATACAATTCTGATATGTCTGAAATCACTCTCAAAGCTTGATCTAAGAAGTTTGCTTCATTCTTGTACTTGTTTGGAGGCAATTCTCCAAAGTGGTCCTACACATCTCGTAATATGGACTATCTTTTCAAGGATGTCTGTATAGCAAGTGGATTTGGAAGCTGGAAATAGTCTCTCTCTTTGGGATAGAGGAGATATTTGTTTGCTGACCAGAATAATAAAGACAATGTTTCATTTGGGGGCAAAGGTGCCACAGGTTTTCTCATACCCTTGATATAAGATCGGGAGGTTTCTAAGCTCAAGTTACCTCAGGTATGACACAGGTATGACACCTATTAACATCTACCTGGACCTGACTCCATGTTGCCTGTAGGGGACCCATAGAAAAGGAGATCCAATGCAAATATGAAGTTCATGCTGCCTACTGGAACCCTAAGTAATACACTGCCTAAATCAATTTGGACTTTTGGTCTATGTGGCAAGCCAACATAGTAGCTGTAGTAGCTTGACAGCTTGACAGTATTATCTTTTGAGAAAGTGCTCATCAACTATCTGTTAAAAGAGATGAGTGAATAAAATCTAACTGCAATGTGAAGAATGGTTTAAAGAGAGGAAAGACTTGAATCAGGAAGACTGGTAGGCTACTGCAGCTGATTAGACAATAGACACGGTAGAATGGATTAGAATGATGGAATAATATAGATGGAAAAAAAAAGAGCCAAAGACAGGGAGTGCCCAAATATGCAGAGACTCCACTAAAATTCTTTGCTGATCCCTAAATTGAAAATTCATGGGGATACTCCAAGAATTCTGCAGAAATAAAAAAATAAGGTTGAAAAGGCTAATCAGAGATTGCAGTTACTACCCAAGGCAGAAGTATAGACTTTAGAGTTTCACCTAGTCAGAGGGTTTGATACCCATCTGAGGCTTTCCATTGAAATCTCAAAAGAGCCATCCTTTCAAAGTACAGGCTATGTATTAGGACCACGTTTAAGAGATTCAATTAAAGACTAAGGGAAAAACTGAAATACTCAACAGGTCTAATCTGATTAGCCAGTTTTAACTGCCTGACAAAACACCACAAAAATCAGTGCTCATTATAGGAAGGTACAGAATCAAGAGTCCCTAGAAGGTATTATCCATAATTCTATTACTATACATGAAATGAAACAGAAAATCAGGATTCAATGCTAAGAGAAAAAACAATTAATACAGATATCAAGACAACCCAGATGTAAGAAATAGCATGCAAGGACTTTATAGCAGCTTTATAAATATGTTCAAGTACTTAACAGAAAAGATGGTCATAAGCTGGGCATGGTGGTGCATGCTTTAATCCCAGTATTTGGGAGGCTGAGACAGGAGGATCCGGGTTCAAAGCCAGCCTCAGCTACTTAGTGCAGCCCTCTGCAACTTAGTGAGACCCTGTTTCAAAATAAAGAATAAAAAATAGGGCTGGGGGTGTAGCCTGGAGGTAGAATGCCCCTGGGTTCAATCCCTGGTACCACCAAAAAAAAAAAAAAAAAAGTTGGTCATAGTTACCAAACAAATGAGCGAATCTCAGTTCGAGAAAATAAAACTTCTCTAAAGAATCAATGGGAAATTCTAGAATTGTAAAGCACAATATCAGAAATGCAAAAATCACTATGTGGACTTAATAATAGACTAACAGAAGACAGGGTCGGTGAATTTCAATACATATCAATAGAAGGTATAGAATTTGAAGAAAAGGAAAAGATTTTGAAAATTCAATAGAACCTCAATGATCTCTAGAATAATATAGAGAAATCTGACATATTTGTAATCGATGTCCCAGAGGAGGAGAGAGAATGGAACAGATAGACTATTTGAGTAATGACTGAAAATTGGTGCGAATAACAACTTTTAGATCCAGGAATCTTAATGAATCACAAGCATGGTTAATATAAAGAAAACTACCTCTAGGCATATGATATGCAAACTGCTGAAAATAGCTAAAAAGGAAATACTGAAAGAAACCAGAAAGCAACCACCACCATTACACATAGAAGCAACATGGCGTGCTACTTCTCATCAGTGTGCTCTTCTTGCTTCTTCAGGGGTGCACAGGAGACTCGGAATCTCATGATCCAGCACCTATCACCACTACCCTGGTGGGCAGATTTCTGCTCCCTGCCCCAGCTCTCCAGCTGTGGCCCTTTGCATGTGAATCTCTCCATTATCCAGGGCCACATTGATACTCATTCCAACAAGGTCTGATCTCAGCATTGTGGGGAGGAAGATTCTCTTCCAAGTTTGTTCTTTCCTTATATACTCTCCCTATGCCTCAGAGGTAGTAGTTTCCCCTACATTTGCTATTTTGTATTCTTTAGATCAAAGACATCTTTTAAAAACTGGCAATTAACCTCATACTTAATGGTGAAATATTAAAGGTTTCCTTCCTAAGATCAGAAAGCAAGGCAAGGATGTCCACTCTAGCCATTTCTACTTAAACTTGTAATGGAGGTTTTAGTCAGTGAAACAATCTGGAAAAAAGGAAGGAGCGGGGGAGGGAGGAAGGGAGGTAGGGAGGGAGGGAGGGAGGAAGGGCATAAAGACTAGAAAATAAAGCAAATTTGTTTTTATTTGCGCATGACATGATTGTTTACATGGAAGCCTAAGGTCTCTAACAAAACTACTTATGAATTTATAAGAAAATTTAGCAAGTACATAGGAAATAATGCCAATGCAAAAAACAAAAACATACAAATTACAAACACATAAAAAGATCTTCAACTTCATTTAGTCAATAGAGAAACACAAATTAAAATCAATACATACCTAAATGGAATAAATGGTTTAATTTACAATGACTATACACAGTGTCCTCATACAAGGTGAGGATATGAAGGAACTAAAACTTTGATTCATTGGTGGTGGGAAAGTAAAATAGTACAGCCATTTTGGAAGACTGGAAGTTTTTTAAAAATTAAATATATACCTGCTATATTATCTAGACATCCCATTGCTAAGTATTTACCCAAGAGAATTTAAGGCAAATGTTTATACTTGAATGTTCAGATCATTTTCATTTGTAATAGCCCCAAATTAAAAACAACCCAAATGTTCTTCAGTAGGCAAATGAATAGATAAGTTGTGGTATATCCATACAGTGGAATACTAATCATTATTGTCAATGAATAAATAATTGATAATGTAATAATAAAATTAATGAATTGCAAAGTAATTATACTGAATAAAAGCATCCAGGCCACCAAAGAATCGATCCACATGATTTCATTTAAATAAAATTCTAAAGCCGGGCGTGGTGGTGCACACTTGTAATCCCAGTACTTGGGAGACTGAGACGGGAGGATCCAGGTTCATGGCCAGCCTCAGCAACTCAGTGAGGCCCTCTGCAACTTAGTGAGACCCTATTTTAAAATAAAGAATAAAAAATAGGGCTGGGGGTGTAGCTCAGAGGTAGAATGCCCCTGGGTTCAATCCAGTACAGCAATAATAATAATAATAATAATAATAATAATAAAATAAATACATAAAATTCTAGAAAATATAAAACAATCTGTAGTGATAGAAAGCAGATCAGTGGTTGCCTGGGGCAGAAAGTGGAGGGAAGGAAGGACAACAAATGGTCATGAAGAAACTTTTGAAGATGATGGAATATAAAAATGCACTTGGAGGAAGGTTGGGGAGTACTTAGAGTTCTTCAAGAGCATCACAAGCAGAGGTTCAATGAGAGGTCTGTTTAAGAGGCCATTAGAAGGGAGACGCCATATTAGTAAAGACATTGCATTTTAATTTAAACATGCCCTTCAAATGTAGGAAAAATCCACCCAGTTATTTCCAAGAGCTCAAGTAATAGAAAGACAAACATATATTCTACATACACAGACATACATATATCCAAATATGTTAAATAGTATGGTGACCTTCTTTCTCTCATTTCCCTACAAAATGGTGGAAACTTTGTCATTAGCAGGAAGCAAGTGGCCTGTGAATTAGCAGTTAGGAACTAATGCAATTCAGTGTAGGTAACACTACTCTGGTGATCTGCATGATTCTTCCAACAACATATAACCTCTGTTATATGCAAGGACTTTTCTCTCCTGTACAGTTCCTATCCAGTAACTTTGGTTTAGCCCTGCTAGAACCATTTCCAAGACCAGCATTTTTAACACAGTAAAATTACCTGGGAGGTTTTAAAAAAGTATTAGTGGCTGATTCCTTCCTCAAACCAAATGAATTAAAAATCTGAAGCCCAATGTGGTGCTGCATGCCTGTAAAACCAGTACTTAGAAGGTATACAGGAGGATCACGGGTTCATGGCCAGCCTCAGCAACTTGGTGAGGCCCTTAGCAACTTAGTGAGATCCTATTTCAAAATAAAAAGTAAAAAGGGCTAGAGGTATAGCTCAGAGGTAGAATGCCTCTGGGTTAAATCTCTAGTACAATAAACAAACAAACAAACAAACAAACACTCTTAGAAAGTGGGATGTGAGACTCAGAAGGTTTTAAAAAATTATTTTCTAGCCAGGCATGATGGTGCACGCTTGTAATCCCAGTACTTGGGAGGCTGAGACAGGAGGATCTAGGTTTGCGGCCAGCTTCAGCTACTTAGTGAGGTCCTCCACAACTTAGTGAGACCCTGTTTCAAAATAAAGATTAAAAAATAGGACTGGGGGTGTAGCCTGGAGGTAGATTGCCCCTGGGTTCAATCCTTGGTACCGCCAAATAAATAAATAAATAAATAAATAAATAAATAAATAAATAATTTTCTAAAATTCTCTATTGGGTTTTTAAAAATGCTACACTTCCTTGCATTATTAATTTAGTATTTTCTCCATGAATTACAGTTTGTATCCTTAACTTTACCAGTCCTACTTAGTTAATATTGTACCTCTCCTTATAAAACTTAAGAGCCTTGCAAATGCATAGTTGCATTTGCTCCCATTCCATTCTTTATGCTATAGTTATTTGAATGTATTACATCTACATATACTATAAATCCAACAGTAAAATTTTGTAATTTTTGCTTTACATACTAACATATGCACTTTCAAGAAATTAAGAGAAGGGTAATTTATCTTTATCTACATATTTACTTTTCTGGTATTTTTTTATCCTTTCCTCAAATCCATGTTTCTATCTGATATCATTTCCTTTCAGCCTGAAGAACTCTCTTTAGTACTTCTTATGATATAGGTTTGTTTGAGATGAACTCTCTTATTTTTGTTTGTCCTTACTTCACTTTTCTTCTGGAAATACCATTTTATTAATAGGTATAGAATTCTACATTGATATTTTTTCTTTTAGCATTTTAAAGCTATAACTCTACTGTTTGTTTGTATCTATTGTTTTTGAGAAGTAGCATGCTGTTTGGATCATATCTTTTTCTCTATTCTCAATTTTCTCTTTATCTTTGGTTTTTAGCAGTCTGATTATGACATTTCTAGGTGGTTTTTTTATATTTATCTTATTGAAGTGCACTGAACATGAATCTTTAAATTTATTTCTTTAATCAAATTTGGGTAATTTTTGGTCAATATTTTCTTAATTATGTTTCTGCTCCATTCCCTCCTACCCTTCTGGGAATCTACAAGTATGACAGATCTTTTAATATTGTTCCACAAATCACTGAGACTTTTTTCCTTACTTTCTCTCCCTCTCTGGAATAGGGGATTGAACCCAGGGGCATTCTACCTCTGAGCTACATGCCCAGCTCTATTTTATTTTTAATTTTGAAATAGGGTGAAGGCCTTGCTAAGTTGCTGAGACTGGCCTCGAACCTGTGATCCTCCTGTCTCTCAGTCTCCCAAGTACTAGGATTACAGGAGTGTACCACCATGCCCAGCTTTTCTCTCTCTCTCTCTTTCATTTTTAGGTTATATACTTTCTATTGATTTATCTTCAAGTTCAGTGACTCTTGTTATCTCCAATCTACTGGTAAGCCCTTCAGTGAAATTTTAAAATTTTAAATATTATAATTTTAACTCCTAGAATTTCAATTTACTTCTTTTTTATAGTTTCTGTTTTTCTACAAGACATCCTGTTTATTCATTATGAATTTGTTTCTCTTTATATCCTTGAGCAAAGAAATAAAATAATTGTTTAAGAACCTTTGTCTGCTAATTAAACATCTGGAACAATATTGGTGGTTATTCTCCATTATTGTCTTTTCTCTTGAATATGGATCATAGTTTCCTGTTTGTCCATGTATTTAATAATTTTTTTCTTTTTTGCGGTACCGGGGATTGAACCCAGGGACGTTCTACCTCCAAGCTACACCCCCGGCCCTATTTTTTATTCTTTATTTTGAAACCGGGTCTCATGAAGTTGCGGAGGGCCTCACTAAGTAGCTGAGGTTGGCCACGAACCCGGATCCTCCGGTCTCCGCCTCCCAAATACTGGGATTACAAGCGTGCGCCATCACGCCCGGCTTGTATCTAATAATTTTTAAAAATATATTGGACATTACAAATTATAATGTTGTTCAGTGTAGTGGTACACATCTGTAATCCCAGTACTTGGGAGGCTGAGACAAGAAGATCACAGGTTTGAGACCAGCCTCAGCAACTTAGCAAGACCCTGTTTCAAAAGAAAAAAAATAAAAAGGGATGGGGTATAGCTTGGAGGTAGAATATCCCTGGGTTTAATCCCCAGTACCAAAAAACCAAAACCAAAACCAAAAACAAATAGGAAGAAAGAAAGATGAAAGAAAGAAAAAGAAAGGAGCCTGGCGTGGTGGCGCACGCTTGTAATCCCAGTACTTTGGGAGGCGGAGACCGGAGGATCCGGGTTCGTGGCCAGCCTCAGCACGCATGCGCGCGCGCACGATCGATGGATCGATGGATCGATCTCTCTCTGTCTCTCTGTCTCTCTCTCTCTCTCTACCTAGTGAGGTTCTACGCAACTTCGTGAGACCCGGTTTCAAAAATAAAGCATAAAAAAAATAGGGCCGGGGGCGTAGCGCGGAGGTAGAACGCCCCTGCGTTCAATCCCCAGTACTGCAAAAAAAAAAAAAAAAAAAAAAAAAGAAAGGAAGAGAGAGAGAGAGAGACAGAGAGAGAGAGAGAGAGAAAGAAAATGTTGTAAATTCTGGACTCTTTGATGTTACACTGTAGAATATTGCCTTTTTGTTTAGCATGCAGATAACTTGGCTGAACTCAAACTCCAAACTCCTGTTTCTCCTGCACAGGCAGGCAGCAGCTGAAATCTCTGATGATTTATTTTAGCCTTAGCTTGGCTGCTTGAAGTTTGCCCCATTTATATTTAGTTTAGAAGTCAGTCAGTAATTTGGGCAATTTGTGTATGTTTATATGTATGGTTTCCCTTCTGTAAGTTTCTCTGTTCTAAAGCATCTTTCATAACTTTTAGCCATTTCTACAAACATTGTTTTTGATTCCTCAACACATAAGAGTGCAGGTTCCTTTCCAATTTTTATCCCTCTTGAAAATCTGAGTAGCCCCTTCCATAAAAGTAGAAACTCACCTAATGCTGTTCTCTTCCTCCTTTCTCCCCAGTGTTGATTCCTCTACAATTTCTGCCTGCTTTTGTCATTCTTCAGTTCCTCTAGATAGTTGCTTTTATATTGTGCCCAGAGTTTATAACTGTTTTTGGCTGGAGGTTTGATCAAACATGAACTACTACTCATCATTACCAGAAGGCATAGCTATTTTAAAAAACTCTCTAAATAAAAGTTGAGAACCACTGTATTAATAATGTTAATGATTTGAAAAGGATTTAGGCAGTCTCAACAATCTTCATTCTTCTAACTAAATTAATCTAAGACAATGGTATCCATGAACTGATTACTGGGAAATCATATCATACCTTGAGTTACCCTTGCAACTATTATTATAACCTGGGACCTGGCTTCCTAGTAATTATCACTGACTGGGTTCTCATATTTTACCCCAAGCAGTCAATTCACTGCTTAGTGTAATAACTGAACTAATAATTTGACAAGTACTGGGATTACAAGTGTGTGCCACCATGCCCAGCTTTAGGAAGGATATTTGATTTTGATGATCAGAAGGAAACTGTTGAGTTAGTAGTAAATCCCTTTCTTTCCACCTAATATAATCAGTTTTCAAGTTTTAAATCTAATCCTTCAATAAATTTTCAAATCCATTCATTTTTCTCTATGTAGGACCCTTCATGGTCTGATCCTACTTTACCTGTCCAATACCATCTCTCCATATTTTCTATTTTATTTTATTATTTTATTTTATTTTATTATTATTATTATTTTTTGCGGTACTGGGGATTGAACGCAGGGGTGTTCTACCTCCGCGCTACACCCCCGGCCCTATTTTTTTTATGCTTTATTTTTGAAACCGGGTCTCACGAAGTTGCGGAGGGCCTCACTAGGTAGAAGAGAGAGAGAGACAGAGAGAGAGAGAGAGAGAGAGAGAGAGACAGTGAGGGGGGAGAGAGAGAGAGAGAGAG
>PVJS01032026.1:0-23035 GCA_004027185.1 Glis glis | reverse complement strand
CTCCCTCTCTCCCTCCCTCCCTCCTTTCCTCTCTCCTCCCTCCCTCGGGATTGAACCCAGGGGCATTCTACCTCCGAGCTACACCCCCAGTCCTTTCTATTTTTTGTTTTGAAACAGAGTCTAACTGGGTTGCTGAGAGTCTCGCTTAATTGTTGAGGCTGGCCTCGAACCTGTGCTCTCCTGTCTCAGCCTCCCAAGTACTGGGATTGCAGGCATGTGCCACCATGACTGGCTGATCCAATGCTATCTCAGCCTCAAGTACTGTCTCCTTCCTCTAAGAGCTGTAATAGCTACTGGCTACACAACTTCTGAGAGTTAATTATTCCATGCCTTACTTAGTTTTTTCTTGATTAATGAAACAGTCTTTCAGCGTCATTTGGTGTTTCACATGTTTGTTTTATCGTTCTAAAATGTCAGATGTTTTTGGAGTACCAGGCGCCATGCTAGTGGCTAGGGATCCAGTGGGGAGCAAATCCCCACCCTTGAGGAGCTTCCCATCTGTTGGGCCAATTACAATGTGGTAAAATGCTGGGAATCACTGTGTTTACCTGTTTAGCTTTCTCTCACAATACACAAGCAAAGTACCTATAAGGTACTTGAAATATGGCAAGCCCCAAGATATGTCTGTTTAAAACTAAAATAACAGCAGGGCATGGTGGCGCACGCTTGTAATCCCAGTACTTGAGAGGCTGAGACAGGAGGATCCGGGTATGCTGCCAGCCTCAGCTACTTAGTGAGGCCCTCTGCAACTTAGTGAGACCCTGTTTCAAAACAAAGAATAAAAAAATACGGAGGTAAAGCCGGGCGTGGTGTCACACGCTTGTAATCCCAGTACTTTGGGAGGCGGAGACCGGAGGATCCAGGTTTGCAGCCAGCCTCAGCTCACGCACGCGTGAGGGTGCACGCGCACGCTCTCTCTCTCTCTCTTTCTCTCTACCTGTCTCTCTCTCTCTCTCTCTCTCTCCCTCCCTGTCTCTCTCTCTCTCTCTCCTTAGTGAGGCCCTCCGTAACTTTGTGAGACCCGGTCTCAAAATAAAGTATAAAAAATAGGGCCGGGGGCATAGCGCGAAGGTAGAACGCCCCTGCATTCAATCCCCGGTACCGCAAAAAAAAAAAAAATAATAGGGAGGTAGAATGCCCTTGGGTTCCATCCCCAGTTCTGCAGATAAATACATACATACATACATACATACATACATACATACATAAATACATAAGCAAATAAATAAATAAATATTAAAAATAAAATAACATCTAATGGATATTGGTTATTTTTACTTATTGAATTTCAAATGTTCATGCTAGTGGAATTTCTTAAGGCAAATTATTTGTAACTTATGATACCAGAATTATTGGTATCATTCTGTGAATTAAGCAACCAAGACTTCCTTTTTTAAAAAGTCTCTTCCTATTTAAAAATGCTATGGGGAAATCGAGGTTTGGTGATTTCTGACTTTGGTTCTGATTATTATGAAAGCTGAAAGGATGATACTTGAGCACTTTTGAGATTTTTGTTCAGGTAAGCACAGCGTACACAGGTGTAATGATGTGTTGTCATGTTCATTCTGTTTCTGATTTTTTTTTTCTTTTGAAACAGGTCGTGGTGGCCGAGTTGGAACCCACGGGGGCACTCTGTCATCCTACATTGTGAAGAACATTGCTTTGGACAAGACAGATGATAGTAATCCCCGGGAAGCCATTTTGCGTCACGCCAAAGCGGCAGAAGACAACCCATATTGGGTTTCTCCAGCATATTCCAAGTAAGGAAGTAGCTTTTAAATAGGAAACTTGGTGCTAGGGGTACAGCTCAGTGGTAAAGCATGTGATTAGCATGCACAAGGCCCTGAGTTCAATCCCCAGCACCACAAATACAAATACATTAAAATAAAATAAAATGGAAAAGTGGTTATGTTTAATAAATTGGGAAGAGCATAACTTTGACATTTTGGAGTTCTAACTTCCCCACTTCTTATTTAATAGTTGAGCATCAAAAATAAGTCCAGAACTCATAGTCTTAAAACCTAGGCATTTATATATTATAATCTTAAGACTCTAAGGGCTGAGGTAAACGTTTAGCACAGCAGTAGAGCCCTTGCCTAGCATGCTTGAGGCCCTGGGTTCAATCCCAAGCACCACACCAAAAAAAAAAAAAAAAACACCAAAAACAAAAACACCCTATTTACACTAATGAATTTTCAGTTTTAGACTTAGACAAGTTTTCAAAAAGTGCAGCATTCGTAAATATTCTTCACCCAACTTCTCCTTATGTTAACACCTTATATGACCATAGTACAATTAACTATTAAAACCATGAAATTACCATTGGTACAGTACTACTAACTAAGCTACATACCTCGCTCTCTCTTTGCCAGTTTTTCCACTTTCTCCTTTCTTGCGTTTAGCCGTTTTTTTCTCCACAGTCTTCTCCAGCCAGTTTCTTAGTCTTTTTGTCTTTCATGACCTTAACACTTTAACAAACACTGATCAGTTATTTTGTAGACTTTCTCTCAGTTTGGGTTTATCTGGTATTTTCTCATAATTGGAAGGAAGCTATGCCTATTTGGCAAAAAATAATGCAGAAGTAATGTTGAATTCTTCTCAGTGCATCGTATCAAGGGTTTCCTGATATTAAAATGTCTCATTTCCTGGTGATGCTAGCTTTGGTCACTTGATTAAAGTGATATCTGCCAAGCTTCTCCACTATAATGTTGCTATCATTGTGTTTTGAATTGATAAATTTCTTGGGTTGATATTTTTAGACTCTGCAAATCCTGTTTCTCCCCACACTTTTGCCCATGTGTGGTGGTTATAACTGTGGTGTTTGCCTGATGGTGATTTTCTCATTCCCTCTTCTCTTCTGTGTCTATTAAGTGGAATTCTACCTAAAGGAAGTTTTGTCTTTTCTCTCACATTTATTTATTTCAAGTTTTAAAGGATATTAGTAAGAACTCTAAAATACTTACGTTATTCTATGGTTTAAAATCCAATACCATCATGATTTAGTTTGTTGCTCAGAGTGTTCCAGCTTTGGCCAATAGAAGCTCCATCAAAATGGCACCTGTATTCTTTCAATAGCCCTTATTTTCTTATTTTTATTTTTGAGTGCTTCCCTACTTTCTGGCACCACAAGACGTTCCAGGCTCAACTTTATTTTCCTTTCCCCATCCTGGAATCAACCACTTTCCCAAAGAACCCTGGTTCCTTTTGCTGGAGAATGGTGGTTAGAAACCGAGACCTGGGTGCTGGAGGTGCCCAGTGCTGCTTGACGCCTTCGCTGGGTCCTGCTGCCAAGCTAGGAAATGTATGTAGGTGTAACAACCTACGCATGCACACACATCTCTATTCTGTACCTATCAGTCTATATTTACATTTTACAAAACATGAGTTTAAACGGATTCCTATGATTTCAGTCCTAAACCACAGGTTCGTTTAGCCTTTCCCCTCCCTGTATTTGTAACTTCTTTCTCCAGTAGTAAGAGAACCCAGCTCTTACTTGTTCAGTTCTGGCATATGCATAAAGTAGTTTTGGAATGGCTAGCCCATACCTTTGTAAGAAACACTTTTCCTCACTGTACTGCAGCGTTTGTGTACAGGTTTTTGTTTGTTGGTTGGTTTTTGTCTTTGGGCTTCCAGTATCCAGTCAAGATACTGTTTCCCAAAGTTACTTAGCTTAGATCTCTTCTTCTCCACCCCAGTCAGCGTGGTTATGTTATTCATATGAAATGCAGTTAGGTTCATTCATTAGTGCTTAGAGTCCTTTTTCCAGTTTTCCTGACATTCTTTTTGTTTAGAGAGTGGGTGAAATATTACTGTGGTGCCAGGAGTCAGACCTTAAAGAGATACCATAAAAGTGTCCCTCCCGTTTCATCCCCTGCTCCCCGTTCCCATTCTCAGTTCCTGCTTCTTTCAGTCCCTTTCCCACCTCGCCCTATAGAAAACCAATGTCTCTCATTTCTGGTTAATCTTCCCCAAATTTCTTCTGCACAACTGAGCAGATAGATACCAGAGTATTTTTTGTATTCCACCTTTCTTACATGTTTGTCTTTCTTTCTTTTTGGTCTAAGTTCTATTTGAAGTCTATGGTAAAGTATAATTACAACCTATGAACACATGTAGAAAGTAAAATATCAATATTTTTAATATACTAATACTACCCGCATCCAACTTTCATAAAATTATTGTTAATTTGTGATTATCCATAAAGTGGTTGGTTTTCTAAAAGTTTCTTTGTTAATATTTCAATATGAAATTTAATTTTAAATTAACTTAGGGAGAAGTATTTATAAATATGTCAATCACTTTTTAATGATATTTTTAAAATTTGAATTTAACTTCTTTTTTTTGGCGGTACTGGGGATTGAACCCAGGGGCATTCTACTTCCAGGCTACATCCCCATCCCTATTTTTTATTCTTTATTTTGAAACTGGGTCTCACTAAGTTGCGGAAGGCATCACTAAGTAGCTAAGGCTGGTCGCGAACCTGGATCCTCCTGCCTCAGCCTCCCAAGTACTGGGATTATAAGCGTGTGCCACCACGCCCGGCTATGAATTTAACTTCTTTTTATTCCTCATCTTTATTGAAGTATAATTGATTTCTAAAATTATATAATTAAGGTGGATGACTTAATATAAATAGTCTTTGGGGCTTTTCTTTTCTTTTCTTTTCTTTTCTTTTCTTTTCTTTCACTTAGCAGTGTGCCCTAGAAATCATTTTGCATCTTTTCATAGAGCTCATTTTCATCCTTTTTCACAGTTCTATAATACTTCATTGTATGAATATAGCATAGTTTATTTAAACCATTCACTCTCCTATGTAAGGATATTTAGTTTGTTTCCAGTATTTTGCAATTACTAACAATGCTATAGTGAGTAAATGCTTGCATATATATCTTTGTATTGTTGGAGGTGTATTTGTTTTTTTGTCATGATGTTTTTTATGTATTGTTAAAATTTTCTCTTTTATTATGAAAAAACAAAACCCTTTGGTGTTTGGTGTTTTGGGTTTTTTTGGGTTTTTGTTTTTGTTTGGTTTGGTTTTACTTGGGATTGAACCAGGTACATTCTCTCTCCCAGCTACACCTCCAGTCCTTTTTATTTTTTATTTGAAACAGGCTCTCACTAAATTACCAAGGTTGGTTGCGAACCTACAATCGTGTCTTAGCCTCCCAAGTACTGGGATTAAAGGTGTACAACACCACGCCCAGCTGATCCTGGTCACCTTTTAAAACATAAAGGTGCTGGAGAAAATCTGTCATGAACCAACTTGATTTACATGTCATACTCATATCAGCCCCTATCTGCTGATCATCAGGAACTACTTTGCATAAAAGGAAAACATATCATACTTGCTTGGGCTCCTCAGAGGCAGACCCTGAGATAATGATTCATGTAAAATGATTTATTATGACATGTTCCTAGGAAAAAACAGTAGGAGAGTGGAGAAGTGCAAGGAAGCTGTTCCACGCCAAGTCTCATGGAGGGCCACTTGGGCTCAGTCTTGCAGCGTGGCCCCAGAGACTGTGGTCAGAGTTGTCCTGGTCAGGGCACAGCAACGAGAGCATGTAACTCCCTCATCTGTTGACCGTTGGCAATGGCTGGAGATGGGGTTGAGAAGACATTCCCGGGCACTGCCGGGAATGCAGAGAGAGGTGCTGCTGCAGTGAGAGAGAGTACAGCCCACAAGAATGGTAAAGGGATTTGAGGAATCCGGAGGGAACCCTCAGCAGAGGGAGGTCTCTGCTGTATGTGTTGTAGCACAACAGGCTTTGCGGTGTAAGGTCAATTGTGATTTGATATGTTAATAACCAAACAGTACAGATGGAACATCTCTGAACAGTGAGTTGGACAATATTACAACAGCTAAGAGGGTCATATCAAGGCTGGCCAACTAAATAGTGTGCATTTAGCCTTCATTTGTATAGATTTTGTGTGTATATAAGCTAATTTGTGTCAACACATCATTGGCAGATAAACTTATAGATTATGCCTATGTGACATTTCTGTTTTTAATGAAGTAGTTATCCTCTATTACTATAAGGGACCTTTTATGCTTCAAAAATCTTATTTAGAAATACACCAAAGATGAGCTGCAGAAAGAAGAGAAAACAGAGATATAGTTTAAAATTTGTTAAACATACTGAGCATCATTTTGATGGCTAACTGCTCCAGATACGTGTGTGTTTACACACAATAAATCACTGAAATATCCCCCCAAATACCATTAACACTACTGTTTGCTGATTATTGATAGACATTAGCAATATATAAATCACAGGAAGGTATCAAAGACGTAACTTACCATTGAAGAAAATGGAACACTAAGAAGGTAACTTTCAGAACCTGCTGGAGAGGAAGCTATTGCTGCCACCAGAGCAGGAACCTGATCTTAGAATTGCCAGGTTATTGTTCTCACATCTGACAACAAATTACTTTGATAAAGGATCTACTTCAGTTTAGTGTGTGATTTTTCAGGTCTGTGTTTTGGGTTGTGTGTGTGTGTGTGTGTGTGTGTGTGTGTTTGCAGTACTGGGGATGGAACCCAGGGGCATTCTACCTCCGAGCTATACCCCCAGCCCTATTTTATTCTTTATTTTGAAACAGGGTCTCACTAAGTTGCAGAGGGCCTCACTAAGTAGCTGAGGCTGGCCGCGAACCCGGATCCTCCTGTCTCAGCCTCCCAAGTACTGGGATTACAAGCGTGCACCATCACGTCTGGCTTCAGGTCTGTGTTTTTAAGTAACACATTTATACAGAAAAAAAAAAGTCCAGCACTACTAAAGGGTAGATAGTGGAAATTTGAAAGCCTTGCTTTCACCGAACCACCAGTTTCACTGTACTGCTAAGAGATACCAGCCTCTGCAGGTCCTCCTATGTCCTCCCAGAGGCAGTCCCTGTGTAAATGTGCACACCTATACTTTCACTGTTTGAAAACACAAGTATAGATACTATATATTACATGTTGGGTTTTGGTTTTCTTTTTTACTTAGTACACATCTGGAGATTGTGGCTCCTCCTTTATATATTTCACTGGATGGATATGTTATACTCTTCTAGAGCAATGCCTTCTTGAAGGACAATTACATTATTTTTAGCTTTCAAAAATACTGAAGTTCATATCTTTGAACATACCTATTTGCCCATGTGGTTAAACATTTTAGAAACACAATCACTGTCAAAGGATATTTGCATTTTAAATTTATTTAGATTGTGCCAAATCTTCCTCCAAAGAGACTTTGTAACCAGTGACTTCTTCCCCTCATCCTTGCTGAGATATGTTACTTTTATTGTTGCCACTATGAGAGGTGAAGATTTTTTAGCATCTTTTCATATATGTTAAAATCCCTTTTTTCCTATAAATGTTGTATTTATATCTTGCCCATTTGTCTGTTGAATGATTAGCCATCATCTTACTGGTTTGTAAAACTTTTTAAATTAAAGAAGTTAACCCTTTGTATGTTAGGTATTGTAAGTATTTCTCCCAGTCAGACATTTTTATTTTATTTTTATGACATTTTTCATGTGTGGAAAAATCATTTAAATATAGCAAGATTTAGAAATTTTTTCTTTCATGGATTCATGTGGCTTTGTTTTAGTTAGAAGCCATTTGCCATCCAAGGTTTTTCTTTAAATTCTCTCATATTACCATTTAATACTTTTCTTTTTTCTTTTTGGTGGTACTGGGGGTTGAACCCAGGATTGTTCTACCTCCGAGCTACACCCCCAGTCCTATTTTATTTTATTTTTTTATTTTGAAACAGGGTCTCACTAAGTTGCTGAGGCTGGTCCCAAACCTGCGATCCTCCTGTCTCAGCCTTCCCAGTATTGGCATTACAGGTATGTGCCACCATGCCTGGCCATGTAATACTTTTATGGTTTCATTTTGTAGAGTTAAATCTTTGGCTCCCCTGGAATTACTTTAGTAAAAGGAGTGAGGTACATATATTCATTACCACAGTCTTGGTGTCTTAAAAACAGAAACTGATTCTCCCACAGCTTTGGAAGGCAAACGTGTGAAATCAAGGTGTTGGTAGGGCCATGCTCCCTGCAGAGGCTGCAGGGGCACCCTCCTTCCATGCCTCTGTTAATTTCTGGAGGCTGCCTGCTTCCTGGCTTGTAGCCCCACCACTCCAGTCTTTGCCCAGTTCCCACAGTGCCTTCTCCTTTGTGTTAGCCTTTTCTTTTTCTCTCTTATAAGGATATTAGTGATGGCATTTAGGGTCCACCTGAGATAATCTAGGATTATATCCTCATCTCAAAATACTTAATCACAGCCAGGCATGGTGGTGCATGCCTGTAATCCCAGTACTTGGGAGGCTGAGACAGGAGGTTCACAGGTTCACACCCAACCTCAGCAACTTAGTGAGGCCTTCACAACTTAGTGAGACCCTGTTTCAAAATAAAAAATAGTAAGCCGGGCGTGGTGGCACATGCTTGTAATCCCAGTACTTGGGAGGCTGAGACCGGAGGATCCGGGTTCGTGGCTAGCCTCAGCTACTTAGTGAGGCCTTCCACAACTTAGTGAGACCCTGTTTCAAAATAAAGAATACAAAATAGGGCTGGGAGTGTAGCTCGGAGGTAGAATGCCCCTGGGTTCAACCCCCAGTACCGCAAAAAATAAATAAATAAATAAAATAAAATAGGGCTGGGGATGTAGCTCAGAGGTAAAATGCCCCTGGATTCAATCCCCAGTACCATAAAAACAAACAAACAAAAAACTCACATCTGCAAAGACATTTTTCCCAGGTAAGATAATATGCACAGGTTCCAGGGGTTTGAGGTAGATATCTTTGAAAGGGACCATTTTTCACCCTACTGCAGTAGAGCTCCAATTTAATTTTTTCCAGTTGATTAGCCAGTTGCTGTTATACTTACTATTGGATAATATAATTTTCCTCAATGAATTGAGATGGCACCTTTATTATACAAAATGTACTTTTGTATGAATTTTAGTCAGTTTCTAAGTTCTCTGTACTGTTAATTCAAGTATCAGTACCAAACTGTTTTCATTATTAGAAGGTTGCCTGTTCTCATTATTCATCTTATTCGAACTTTTCTATCTATTTTTTTTTTTTTTTTTGCGGTACCGGGGATTGAACGCGGGGGCGTTCTACCTCCGCGCTACGTCCCCGGCCCTATTTTTTTATGCTTTATTTTTGAAACCGGGTCTCACGAAGTTGCAGAGGGCCTCACTAGGGAGAGAGAGAGAGAGAGAGAGAGAGAGAAGAGAGAAAGCACCGCGCCCGCGCATGCGCGATGAGGTTGGCCGCGAACTCGGATCCTCCGGTCTCCGCCTCCCAAAGTACTGGGATTACAAGCGTGCGCCACCACGCCCGGCTTTTTCTATCTATTTTTGTAGGTCTATATGACTTTACTCTAATAACCTACCCCCCGAAGTTATTGGTGGTGTTTTTAGTACAATTAAGTTACATGCATATATTAATTTAGATAGAATTTTATAATTGCGATTCTTTCAAACCAAGAACAGGGTGTATCTCTATGTTAGTCACCTCACTGTATCCCTCAGTAGTATTTTAGGTTTGTTTCTTATATAGATTTTTCATATTTCCTTTTAAGTTCATTCCTACTTATTTTATCTTTCTGTGCTGTGGTAAATAAAATCCTTTCTTCTGTTGAACTTAAAACTCTTTTGTATGTGGAAATACCATGTGCCCACATATACATATACGTGATATATGTATATATATATTTCTTTAAATAATTTTTATATAATTTTCTGAGGTTTATAGATACAAAATTATATGATAGGCAAAAAATGTAAGTTTACCTTCTCCATTCCAATTTTTATACCTACTATTTATTTTTCTTATCTAATTACATAATCTAGTGCCAGAACAATAGTAAATTATATCAATGATAGTGTACATCCTTTTCTCACTTTGAACTCTAATAGTAGGGATTCTATTGGATAAACTGTATGATAGTTCCCTTTTTGTGGATGAAAAAAGTCATCTTGTTCGTTCTAATGGTATTTCCCTATAAAATATTACTTTTGAAAATGTACATATAAGAGGTTAAGGAAGAATCCATCTCTTTCTCTTTGATCAACAAAGATTTACTGCATACTTACTATGTGTCAGCTATTGTTCTAGAATGTGGGGATATAGCTGTTATTATGAAGCTTGTATTCTGATAGCAGCAGACAATATTTAAATCCATAAGTGCTAGATGATGTTAAGTGCTCAGAAGAAAACTAAGGTAGAGATAAGGGGACAGAGTAACCAGGGAGGTGAGGAAAGGGTGCTATTTCAGATGTGCTGGTCAGGGTGGAACCTCTCTGACCTGAGTGAAATGAGGGGTTCAATGTGGAGAGACCCTGGGGGAGAGCATGCGTGCAGAGAAAACGCCCTGCCAAGGCCAGAGGCGTGTGCATCTGGAATCGATGTGGAATTTACTGCATTCTTTTATCTCTATGGAAGTGATCAGATGATTTTCTACTTTGATCTATAAATATGACTAATTATATTACTAGATTTCCTGATACTGAATCATCCTGGCATCTTTGATATGGCCCTTATGTGGTGTGGGTTATTCTTTGTCTAGTGGTGGTCTTGTTCCTAAAAGTTTTTTTTTTTTTTTGACAGAACTGGGGATTGAACCCAGGGGCATTCTACCTCTGAGCTACTCCCCCAGTCCTTTTTTTTATTCTTTATTTTGAAACAGGGTTTCACTAAGTTGTGGAGGGCCTCACTAAATAGCTGAGGTTAGCCACGAACCTGAGATCCTCCTGTCTCTGCCTCCCACGTACTGGGATTACAAGAGTGTGCCACCACACCCGGCTTTCCTGAAAGTTTTGTATATATTTTTTTCTTTTCTGTGTATGCCCTCAAACTGTTTTGAATACCATTAAACTTACCTATTTTGAAAAGATTTGCTTTAATTCACCTCTAGAATCATCAAAGCCTGGTGCTTCTGTGAAGTGCTTTATCTCTGTAGTAGTTCCTAACTTCATCTCTGTCCCATCCCTTCATAGCATCTAGTCTATTTGGATTTTCTGATTCTTCCATGGCTGCTTGATAATCAGTATTTTCTTGGATAGCCATTCATCCAGATTTTCAGCTTTATTTAAATAGAATGTATTGAAGCTGCATTGATGACTCTTGCCTAAGATATTTTTCTGCCCTGTAGGTGACTTATATTTGTAATAGTAGCTCTGCAAGGTGCATAGGACAGGTATCATCATATCTGCACCTCACTTGTAAGGAGACTGCAGCTTAGAGATCTGCAGTTAACATGGTCTGAAACCAGAACTAACTTTGGTACTTTTTGTCCCTAACCTAAGGAGCTTCCCAGAGGACTGTGCTCCCTCTCATACACACCTTTCTGCTGCTGCACTTTGGTCCCGTCTCGTTCCTTCCACCCGGTTTCGTCACCGTGGGTTTGCTGCATACTAACTAAGCCGGTGCACTGTCTGTGGCCTGGCGTTTGTTAGCCAGGACCCAGTGCTGTTGTTTCTCCTGTGTTCACCTGCTGCAGCATGTTGTTCACTGCCAAGTGGCAGTGTTTGAAGGGAAGCTAATATTTGAAAGGATCTTTTCCTAAAGGTCACTGTAATTGAGAATGTGTGTCTGGTTGTTTTTCTTCACTGCAATTGACTGTCAGTGATGAAATGAAGACTTATTTACTGTATCTTGCTTTGACACAGAAAAGCACAACTAGACATTTCACAAACCTACCTGCCGACAAATGACATATACTCTCCTGCATTCCCCAGGGATGAGAATGAAGAGTCTTTGAACACTTTACATTTATCAGTTGAGTGTTTAAGTTTCACTCCTGGCGCTAGCGATGTAATAGCCGTGAAAGTTTTCAAACACAGCAGGATCACAGAGAACTCTCGTTCAGCCACACATGGGCAGATTCAGTTACAGTTTCTTGTTTAAAAGATGCTGCTGGAGGGAGGGGAGAGGAGCTGGCTGGGGAGTCGCGGGCAGGATGTAGATCCAGAATGCTATTAGCTTACACATCAGACAGGGATAGATGTGTGTGGGAGCCTGGCGCCTGGCCAGCGGCCTGCCAGCCTGACAGCTCTGTCAGCCTCCGCCACCCTTCCTTCAGATAAGCTGCCATTATTGCTGGTTCAGTCAATTTAATTTTCGGTGTGCACGTCTTGTCTGATACAGGATATGTGGTTGTGTATGCATTAAAATATCATTCCCACCCATAAAGGATCCATTTAAAGTCCTGTTGAGTTAGTAGACAATATTTAAAGAGTTCACCGGTGACTGAGTGAAGGTTTATATATTACTTGTGTCAGGAAGAAACACATATCCACAGAGAGAAAAATATCTTTTTTTCTTGAGTTATATTTAGGTGACCAATTGTTGCTGCCTGCCATAGTCCTGTGTAGAGCCAGTGTTTCTCAGAGCGGCTTCGTGAACTACCTGCATCATGGTGTGGTGCATGGATGTGGGGGGCGGAAGGTGAAAATGTAGCTTTCTAGACTCTACCCCAGACCAACTCAGATGCTGTGGGACTGGGACTGGGAATCTACATTTTGAGATGTGCCCCAAATGATTATTTTGCATGCTAACATTTGGTATAGAAAAATAATTCTTTACAACAAACCACAAATGATTCCCTCTTAAGAAAATCCACACTGACAGACTAGATTCTTTCAATTATAGAGATTCAGAGTGAATTATTCCACTACAAAAGAATTTCCCCCAGGATTTAAAAAAATATACATAGTAAGTTGTTGTATCGTGGTTAACATAAGAATTATTTTACCAAATGTATCCTACATACAACTTTTTGAAAATACTTCTATTGTATGAGGCAAGGGACACCTGATGTCTAAAGCTGGCTCTATCATGACAATGACACTTTTGCTGTACTTACACTATGCCAGGCTTGCTTAAAAACTTTATGTATGTGTGTGTGTGTGTGTGTGTGTGTGTGTGTGTGTGTGACATATATGTATTTCTCACAACAGCCCTGTGAGGTAAGTGGTATTATTTATTGTTCACATAATTTATAGAGAAGGAAACTGCAGCTTCTAACTGCGGTTAGAAGAGTCCACAGGTAGCAGGTGGCAGGACTGGGATTCGAGCGTGGGCGTCTGTCTCCAGAGTCAGGCCTATGTTTTTAATTACTGCACTCTACTGTTTCTCATTACAGTACAACTTATAGTAATTATTAGGAAAGCTAAGTAACAGTGACGCTGAGGAGATAATTGCATGAGCTAGCCTGGCATAGCAGAGGGGACACTAGGCTGAGGCTGGGTTTAGTCCCAGCTCTGCCACTACCAGGTGAGTCTCCGTCCTTCACAGAGCTATTTCCCTACCCGTGACATAAGAGGGTATGACTACACCAGCACCCGGCTTTCATGTATTTTTGAATAAAAATTGTGGCCCACAGTCACAGATTTTAAAAATGTGAATTTAGAGAGGGCTTGGGTGAAACCTGGCCTGGCTCCAGCCTGTGTGTCCTCAAAGGCTTTATCCTAACTTGTTTACCCACTTGATAAAAGGTAGCCAGTGGCAATTTTATAGGGTTTTCTTTTCCTTTCTCTCTTTTTTTCTGTTCTGCAGTTTCTGCAGGTGGCATCTGTGTCTCTGTCCCTCCACTCACAGTCTTTGAACTCTCATACATAGCATTATGAGTTAGTATGCCCCATTTATGAGTCTGAAATGTGCTTATTTATTTTCCAAAATATTACATATTCATTTCCCAAAGAAAATAGAAAAATCTTTATCCAGAAATATCTTATTGCTTCTCATCTTCTTATGTATTCCTAATATTAAAAAAAAAATCTTTGATAGCTCTTTACCAGAAAGAGGGAACCACTTCAAGCAGAATCTTGTGGTCAAGACTTTTATTTCGTCTTAATAATTCTGCAATTGTGATGACCGGGTCGGAGTTCATCTGGGCCATCTTCACTTTAGCGGGTTAACAAGTGTGTCAGATTGCCAAGTCATGGCTGTAATTGACTTTGGCTTTGAGGTTTTCCTTCATAATAAACAATGGGCCCCGAGCCAAAAAAGCTTGTGGTTTATACTCACATACCGATGATTAAATAATACAAGTGATTTCCCCTCATCCGCGTCCTATTACCCAGGAGCTCGATTTATTCTTTTTGAATGAATCATATCAGAAGAACACCCATAATTAAAAAGAATGTGACCTGTGGACTTTCTGTTGCAGCTGAAAACATTTCAATGACTTCACTCTGGCTTGAGCACTGGGGGAGTGTGGCCGGCAGAGGATAGACTTAGTCAGAGGAGGAAAGACAGTCCTGCTGACACTTTGAGTCTCCCGTGCACACAGCACACCCAGAACTGCCCTTTGCAAGGATTGCAGGGGGGTCTTTATCACCTCCAGCTGCTTGACACAGAGTTCCTCTGGATGGAAACACTGAAGTTGGGATCAGTCTCTGTCACTTTTCTATAGCACGCAGTTGCAGGAAAGACTCACTTTGTACAAGTAATCTTGAGAACCAGGTTTTTGTTTTTGTTTTTAATCAAGGGGAAAATTGTCATAACATATCAGCAAATCAGCGTTTGTGGATTTGAGAAAGACATTTGCTTAAATTTCTATACTTGCTTCATGAAATCATATTTACTATTAGCAAACGCAAAGTTTACCAGAATGAAAACTAAACAAAAAACCCTCAGTCCTCTTGATATTTAATGGTTGGTAGCAATAACTATATTAAAATCTGCGTGCTGTTCTTGGTAACTCTAATAAACGAGTTGACATAGTCAAGTGAAAAATATTTACTATTCCCCAAATGAGTTAAACTGGAAAACACAAGTTTCACATCAGCCTCCTGTAAGTTTAGGTTTTAAATGAACGCTTATAACAGTAGGTAAGTATGTGCCATAAACCAGAAAAAGAAACAGTCTGGATAACGCTGACTTCAGTGACCCGGATACCAGACCGGTTCTCCAGTGGGGCTTGCACATCCCCAGGGACCCGCTGGGCATCCACAGTGACTGTACCCTCCGCTGAACGAGACAGTCCCCTTACCTCCCTTCCTTTCAAGTCAGTCCCTTTATAGGCTTTCTTAGGGAGAGGGAGGTAAATCTGCCATGTAACTGTAAGCTTGAGTCAGTAAGGGCTTGTCTCTTAAGAAATGAGGTATAGAAACCTGGAGAAATTGATTAAATGGAAGGCAAGGGGTGGTGAAGTGGTAGGATCTGTTCCTGGCACCTCATGTAGGTATGTGTGTCACTTCTGAGTGCTGCCATGTCTTCATCGACCACTTGGTTCAGTTCATCCTACTCTTTCTTATAGAAGCACTGAATAGAGTATGTTAAAATCTATGTATGGATCCTGTTTCTTCAAGCAACTCAGAAAGGAGTCATTTTTGTGGCTAGTGATGAAGACATTGGTCTTCCAGGGTTTGTTCGTTGTGTTTATTCATTTCCTATTGGCTTTAAAAGCAGGAATTTCTAGAACAACCTTTAAGTGTTTCAAATCCATTAATATAGCTGGTCATGGTGGCACACGCTTGTTATCCCAGTACTTGGGAGGCTGAGACAGGAGGATCGCAAGTTCGCGGCCAGCCTCAGCTACTTAGGGAGGCCCTCTGCAACTTAGTGAGACCCTATTTCAAAGTAAAGAATAAAGCCGGGCGTGGTGGCGCATGCTTGTAATCCCAGTACTTGGGAGGCTGAGACAGGAGGATCACAGGTTCGCGGCCAGCCTCAGCTACTTAGTGAGGCCCTCCGCAACTTAGTAAGACCCTGTTTCAAAATAAAGAATTAAAAAAAATAGGGCTGGGGGTATAGGCCAGAGGTAGAATGCCCCTGGGTTCAATCCCCAGTACTGCAAAAAAAAAAAAAAAAAGAGTAAAGAATAAAAAATAGGGTTGGGGGTGTAGCTCAGAGGTAGATTGCCCCTGGGTCCCATCCTCAGTACAGAAAAAAAAAAATTATCTTCTTGCACGTGTCATTTTATTTTTGTTTGACATTGTTGATTTATTTTTATAGGAGTTTTCTATGCCAAGGGCAAATTAGGCCATTCCCCAGAGAAGAAAGCTCTTCGTTTTCCTAACTTTGCTAGAAATTACCTCATCATCTCTGTTCCTAATTGTCTTTAGAGGTGACTAAAGAAATCTATTTAAAATACCCCAGATAGTTCTGAATTAAATTTTTAAAATCTTTCTCATGTGTGGGTTTCAAACTTTTTCAAAGAATAATTGCTGGGAAAAAATTCAAAGATAGAAATTGCTGAAGCTGGGCATGGTGGCGCACACTTGTAATCCCAGTCCTTGGGAGGCTGAGACCGGAGGATCCAGGTTCGCGGCAAGCCTTAGCTATTTAGTGAGGCCCTCCACAACTTAGTGAGAGGCTTTTTCAAAATAAAGAATAAAAAATTGGGCTGGGGGTATATCTCAAAGGTAGAATACCCCTGGGTTCAATCCCCAGTGCCACAAAAAAAAAAAATTGCTGAAAAGAAATAGCCATAATGCCTAAATTTCTGATCCTCTCATTGTACTCTTATAAAACACTGACCTTCATTAGGCTAGATTGAAATGTTCAGTGTGCTAAGGCCAAATAATCTTTTTGAAAGAGCCCAGTCTTTAGTCAGCACACAGCATACAGCTCTTATTAAAGGTGCTGAACTATACTTTAAGAATTTTGATTTTGAGAAAAGGATGGATTGGAATGAAAGAAAATTGTTTCTGAGGGCCACACTTTCCACTGCCTCCCCATGCCTCTCAAGAATTAAAGAGCGCTCCTTAAAGGACAGGCCTGAGAGTGCAGCCCCAGATTTCACTCGCTTAGCAAGTCTTCCACAGCTTCCTGTGGTTCCAACTTCTCCAGAGAGAGAAACATTGTCCCACAGGTGAGGAAGCCTCGCATGTCTTCACGTTAAGCAGATTCTTATGCCACGGCCTGTGTCAGAGCCCTGTTTGCTCTGTCCTCTCCCACGCTAGGAGAGGGATGGGCTCTTGAGGCACCGCCCGCTGTGGCCCACCAACCAGTGCGGATAGGGGAAATGTAGCAACTGAAACCTAGCACTTGGGAAATTTGATAGCAATTTGCTGTGTGTGGAATCTAATAGAAATTTGGGTTTGTAGTCTTTTAAATATATTTTTTCTAGAATTGTAACATTTGTCTGCAAGGGATTGGAAATAAGAAAACAAATTCTGGTCCTGGTCACAGATGCTTTGAGAAGCACAGCTGCAGTTCAGGGACTCAGTTTCTCTCCAAGGTGCCTCCCGGGAAGAGGGTTCCTTCTTCCTTATTTCCAAGCCCATAAGCCTAGGTTTTTGTTTTTGTTTTGTTTTAATTAGAAAAGGTTTAATTTTCATAAAACACACATAACAATATTTATCATCCTAACTGTTTTTAAGTGTGCAGCTCAGGAGTGTTAAATACATTCACATTGTTGTATAGCCAATCTCTAGAACTCTCATTTTGCAAAACTAAAACTGTATTCTTTGAACAACCTCTATCCAGTCGCTGGCAAACATCATTGTCTCCCTTTGCATCTAGCTACTGTAGGTGCCGCACATAAGTAAAATCATACAGGATTTGTCTTTTTGTGACTGGCTTATTTCACTTACCAGAATATCCTCAAGGTTCATCACATTGAAGCATGTTAGAATTCCATCCCTTTTCAGGATGAATAATATTCCATTTATGGATATACCACATTTTGCTTATCCATTCATGCATCAATGAGTACTTGGGTTGCTTCCACCCTTCAGCTATTGTAAATAATGATGAACATGGGTGGTGTGCAAATATCTCTTCAAGATTATCTCATCAGCTGGGCGTGGTGGCGCACGCTTGTAGTCCCAGTACTTGGGAGGCTGAGACCGGAGGATCTGGGTTCACGGCCAGCCTCAGCTACTTAGTGAGGCCCTCCGCAATTTCAAAATAAAGAATAAAAAGAAATAATAAGGCTGGGGGTATATCTCAGAGGTAGAATGCCCCTGGGTTCAATCCCCAGTACCTCCAAAAAAAAAAAAAAGATTATCTCATCAACCTAGCAAGACCCTGTTTCAAAATAAAAATAAAATAGGGCTGGAGAATACCCCTGGGTTCAATTCCCAGTACCAAAAAAAAAAAATTTATATATATATATATATATATATATATATATATATATATGTGTGTGTGTGTGTGTGTGTGTGTGTGTGTATATGAATATATATCTATATATATATTTTTTGCTCAATGCTTTTGGGTGTGTGTCCAGAAGTGAAATGGCATAATCACATAGTAATTCTATTTTTATTTTTTAATTTCTGTGTGTGTGTGTGTATGTGTGTATGTGTGTTACTGGGGATTGAACCCAGAGGCACTCTACCACTGAGCTATATCCCCAGCCCTTTATATTTTATTTTATTTTATTTTGTTTTGTTTTGTTTTATTTTGAGACAGGGTCTGACTGAGTTGCCAGGTACTCACAATCCTCCTGCCTCGGCCTCCTGAGTTGCTGGGATTACAGGCATGTTCTACCATGCCTGACTCTATTTTTAATTTTTTGAGGAATCTCCATACTGTTTCCCATAGTGGCTGTGCCAGTTTACATGCCTGTCAGCAGTGTACAGTGGTACCGATTTCTCCATATCCCCGTCAGACTTTCGATAGTAGCCATCCTAATGGGTGTGAAGTAATACCTCATTATGGTTTAGTTCTGCATTTCCTTAATGACCAGTAAGGTCAGGCACCTTTTATGTGCTTTTGTCCATTTTTATATCTGTAGAAGAAATGTTTATTCAAGTTCTTTGGCTATTTTTTAACTGTTTAATTGTTGTTGGAGTTCTTTATATATTCTAGATATTAATCCCTTATCAAGTATATGATTTACAAATATTTTCTCCCATTCCATAGTTTTTTTTCACTCTGTTGACTATCTTTTAATCCACAGAAGCTTTAAAATTTTAATGACATTTAATTTATCTAATTTTTTCTTTTGTTGTCTGTGCTTGTAGTATCATATACAAATTTAATGTCATCAAGCCTTTTATCTATGTTTTCTCCTAAGATTTTTATCATTTTAGTGTTTAAGCTTAGGTCTTTGATCTGTCTTGAGGTAATTTTTTATATGGTATACGGTAAGGATCGAGCTTCATCCATTGCATGTGGATATACAATTTGGCCAACACCATGGATTGATAGGAGCCTAGTTTTTGTGCTCAGTAGTTCCCTACCTGGCCAACAGAAAGAAAGAACAAATGGTAAACAAGCCTTGGGCAAGTTGTTGGGAAACATTGAACATGGGTTTATACCTTGATTATTGCAACTTGAGGAAGGGGACCACGGCAATTTGAAAGCCAGATGTCGGGATTTGACTTTGCATACACATAGCCATTTTACTAGCAATATTGTGACTACTTCAAAATTGGAGATTAAAATAAATTTCATGGAGGTTTGCAGGAATGATCATGATGTTTAGGTGGTTCCCTTTCCAGTCAATTTGATATCCCCTAAATTTAAATGCTTGTTGAGGACAAAGGAAATTGTTGTGGTCTAATGATTGGAAATGATAGTCAAAGTGACCCTAATGTAAAATATTTTCTCAATGAGTTCCATGCTAGGAAAGAAAAAGGGATGTCCTTTGAAAAGAATTCTTGTTCTTTTTCTTTTGTCTTGGTTTCTAGGAATTCAGTGCTAAGTTGTGTGCTCATTGTCACATAGCTTTTCACCCCTTGATTCTTTTTTTTTTCTCCTGTGGTACTGGGGGTTGAGCCCAGGGGCATTCTAACTCTGAGCTACACTCCCAGCCCTCACTGGGTTGCTGAGAGTCTTGCTATGTTGTTGAGGCTGGCATCGAACCTATGATCCTTCTGTCTTAGCCTCCAAAATACTGGGATTGCAGGCATGCACCACCATGCCTGGCTATCCCTTGATTCTTGACCTACTCATTGGTTTGGTTTGGTTTTCTTTACAAATCAATTTTATTGAAGTACAGTTTGTATACAGTGAAGTATAAAATGGACCCACTTCAAGTTTTGACAAATGCATCTCCCTATGTAATCACCACTTCAATCATTTCCATGCCACCAAAACATCGCCTCAGGCCTCTGTACAACCATTACTCCCTGCCTGCCTGTTGTTAAGTCATTCCATCAGCCGGGTATGGTGGCACACACCTGTAATCCCAGTACTTAGAAGGCTGAGACAGGAAGACTGCAGGTTCTAGGACAGCCTCAGCAATTTAGTGAGGCTCTCAGCAACCTAGTGAGACCCTGTTTCCAAATAAGAAGTAAAATTGGTCTGGGGGTGTAGCTCAGAGGTAGAATGCCTCTGGGTTAAATTCCCAGTACCACACACACAAAAAAAATCATTCCATTGAGTCTGTGCACTTTCATGTTAGCCACCATCCCTTTATGAATACTTCAGAAAGTAAGGGGAATCTAAAAAGTAGCACCTTAAATGAAATAACCCTTTCAAACTCTAGGTTTTCTTCCTGTGATCTCCCATTCAATTTCTTTCTTTCTATCCAAAAAGCAGCTTTGCAACTTCTCAGTACTTAAATCTCATTATAATTGACGCTGGTGAGCTAGTGTCTTATGAAACACTGCCAGATATCCTTGGAAGACCATGTTCCTTTTTTTTTTCTCCCTTAGAAATTAAATATCTAATTCATTCGTTTTTTAAAACCCAGGCAAATTTGTTCCTGTACTGGTTTGCCCATAACTGAGTGGTCAGCATCTTTGCCAGAAGATAAAATACATAACAAGCACCGATTGCTTTGTTGCAGCATGTCCGAAAGCCAGTGGTCCTGCTTTCTAGTAATTCAGCAGCTCAGGGCCTATGAAAATCTGCAGCTGCTTTTTGAAATGTTAGAGCTGTGACCTGTGTGTAGATGTCATAACAGTGTCTCGAAGTGACAAGAAGGGTAACCAACTGGATTGTGTATGAAAACAGCTTGGGCTCTAGGTAGGTGTGTGAGGTAACTGGAGAGACAGGAACTGTGAACAACTTACGCATGAGGAATTCTAGAACATGACTCATGTCAGGGAACATCAGTATGAGTTGTGGATGGTTTATTCTTCTTCCCCAGGATAAAAAACACTCCAAGGTAATGTAAAGTTTTAACCCTGCTTTCACTTGCCAGATAAAAAGAATTATTATTGTTGTCATTATCTTTACTATTCTGGACTTACCATGATATAATGAATTGAGCTCTCAACAGAGATATAAGCCAAAATATGTCATATAGTCTTCAGATATTATGCTTTCATGTTCCTTCATAATGTAATAGCTGTTTTTAGAAGGAAATCAGTAGTAGCATGACAAAAAGGAGCATACAATTATCAAATTCCATTTGACATTTTCTTGGAATTATTTTCTGTGCAAATGGTATAAAAAGGAATGCCATTGAACCAGGTATGTCTACAGAGCACAGAAGGTTCCCGTGCACAGACTACTGTGGCAGCATTTCAGCAGTGACACTATATGGCAGTATGATAGCATGTTCAGTGGTGTACCCTAAGATGCTTGGTACTTCCATGCGTCAGTCTGGGTATGGGAGTGAAAGATTTGTTCATTTGTTTTGATATGTTGTTTTTACTAAATCGAATAACTATATATAAGTTGGGTATTATTTTAAGCTCATTAGATTAGGAAACTGTTAATTCAGATTCTCATATTTGTGGGCACCACAATCACATGTATTTGGACTCCTTAGGTCTAGGAATGACCTAGAGAGCTATAAATCAAGATTATATAGATTCTTGCTTGGTTGCCTATAATTTATCTATCCAAATGGTCCTGGTTGGCCTGAACTGAAGGTGGAGGGTGGCCATGACGTGCGAGGTTCTACTGAATTTAATTCATTTTCATTTTATTTAAGGAAAGGACAGTGTACACAGTTCACCACAGAGGGAAAGCCTTCAAAAGAATCTTTGGCTCTTTTCCTGAACATAATCAAATGTCCATTATCCTTTTCTTTGCCAGAAGCTTAATGATTTATATTTAATAATTGAGATGTAATCATTTCCTCAAATTTTCTCCCACTCGATGAAAGAAGCAAAGTCAAACATAATAAACACTTGCTGACTAAATTTTTCCTCTTTTCAAACTTTTCTTTTAGGACTCAGCCCAAAACCATGTTTGCCCAAGTTGAATCTGATGATGAGGAAGCAAAGAATGAACCAGAATGGAAAAAACGTAAAATTTAAAGAATCTTGTTTGAGAGCTGTTTGCATGAGGGGGAGGGATAGGGCACAGTTTTTTGTTTGGGTTTTTTTTTTCCTTAGTGCTTATGAAATAAAAAATACATTTTTATGAACAGATTTTTGTCCTTTCCATTTTTGAGCCATCCAGAAAATTGATAACTATTCTTCACTTTAATTGTGCTTACATTTTCTTACCTACAACTATTAAACTGTGTTACAAGTAAACAAGAAACAGATTCTTAGCCTATTACCAAGTACTTTAGGTATTTGGAGACTTTATGCAGCAATTACTGGCCTTGTGCAGATTCTCATGACCTTAGAGGGGAACATGTACATTGAGATGTACATCTGTCTTGAGCAACTCTAGGAACACAACATGGAAACAGAGATCAAAACGTCTAATATTTCTGTATAATGTCACAACAGTTGTTTACATGACTGTAAATAATTAGGCTGAGTTCAAACCATACTAGGAAAGAGGAACGTGTATCTGATTATCTTTCCACAGCAGACTGCAGTGAGTAGGAGTCAGGAGAGCAGGCTTTGAAGTCGGACCAGTGTGGGTTCAAGTCCTGGCTCTGCTCTTTACTGTCTGGGTCGCGTTGGGAAAACGATTAAACTTCTGTCTTCTAGCTTCGTGATAGTAGTACCTACCTCATAGGTCTGTCAGGGGATTAAATAAGATATTCCTTGTAAAACATTTAGTACAGTACTTGGAACACAGTAAATACACACCAAATATTTGTTATTTAAAAACAGGGATAATAATATCATTTTGCCTGATTTTTATCAGCATTCAATTAGAAAGGTATAGAAATACTTTGTAAATGTAAGGGCTCTCTAAATAGAAAATTTTTTTTAATTTTTTTATGTTTTTATTGGTGCATTGTAGTCTCACATCACAATGAGTATCAGTTTGGTGTTAACATA
>PVJS01032025.1:0-23033 GCA_004027185.1 Glis glis | reverse complement strand
CACAATACTATGAAAACCTGTTTGGCAATTCTTTTATAATTACACATTCATCTACCTATTCATGATCCACCAAATCTTAGTTACCCAAGAGAAATAAATATACAGTTCACAAGAAAACTCATACAAATAGTATTTAGAGCAACCTTATTCATAATAGCCCCATATACTTGGGAGGCTGAGACAGGAGGATTGTAGGTTCGAGGACAACCTCAGCAAGTAGTGAGACTCTCATCAATCTAGCAAGACCCTGTTTTCAAATAAAAATAAAATAGGGTTGAGGGTGTAGCTCAGAGGTAGAATGCCCTGGGTTCAATCCCTAGTGCCACAAATAATAATAATAATGATAATAACCCCAAACTGTAGCAACCTAAATATACATCAACAGGAGCACAGATAAAATATAAAACTTTGCTGGGCGTGGTGGCGCATACTTGTAATCCCAGTACTTGGGAGGCTGAGACAAGAGGATCACAGGTTCGCGGCCAGCCTCAGCTACTTAGTGAGGCCCTGTTTCAAAATATAGAATAAAAAAATAGGGCTGGGGGTATAGCTCAGAGGTAGAGTGTCCCTGGGTTCAATCCCCAGTACCGCAATATATATATATTATATAGTCAGATAATGGAATACAACTCAACAATAAAAAGGAGCAAACTGCCAATATACATGACTGTCGAGAGCCGAGGACTGTCCTAGAGGCACATTGAGATTATCATCTTGGACCAGCCCAGTTTGGATACATGGTATTTGGCTGGGTGGGATCTGTCCACAAACGGACACATTCCAAGGGACCTGGTGTAATCTTCAAGGTGCTAATGGTCAATCCCTCCTTCCCCTAGGCTTGTCACATAATTGCTGATCCCTGTTTGATTAATCCCTACTGTAACCTGTGATAATTGCTGATCTCTGTCTGTTTAACTTTTACTGCTACCTGTGATAATTGTTGACTCCTGGGTTTGATTAACTTTTATGATGCCTGTCTAAAGTGTCTATAAAAATAAGGTGCTGGCTACAGAGCACCGGGAGAATTTGCCATCTCTATCTCCTCCCCGACCCCCCGGATTATTAAATATAACTATTTTGCAAATTACCATATCAGACTTCGTGTTGTTTCGTGCAAGAAGACCATTGTTAGGAAGCTGCTTGACGCAGTGACCGTCTGTGGCAGGATCCACAGACTTTAGGAAGCTGTCTGGGCAGCGACCGTCTGTGGCTGGTGACCATAGACAGAGTATTTGTCAGGAAGCTGCTTAATGCAGCGACCATCTGTGGCTGGTGACCATAGACAGATTTGTCAGGAAGCTGCTTGGTGCAACGACCGTCTGTGGCTGGGGACCATAGACTGTGTTGTCAGGAAGCTGCTTGGTGCAGCGACCTTCCGTGGCAGGAATCACGGAGTAGATCGTCCGCCGGAGCAACCGCAATACATGACAACATGGATAAATCTCACAAATATTTTAATAAACAGAAGAAGCTGGGCACAAAAGAATATATATTGTATGGTTTCATTTATATTAAATCTAAGACAATACTAAGATTTAGAAACTCCAAAGTGATTGTAAGACAGCAATGTGACAGGAGGGAATCCAAAGGGTCTTAATGATGAAAAGGTTCTGTGTATTATTTCAAATGGTATTTACAAGCTGGTGTGGTGGTGCACGCTTGTAATCCCAGTACTTGGGAGGCCGAGACAGGAGGATCGCAGGTTGGCGGCCAGCCTCAGTTACTTAGTGAGGCCTCCACAACTTAGTGAGACCCTGTTTCAAAATAAAGAATAAAAAATAGGGCTGGGGGTGTAGCTTGGAGGTAGAATGCCCCTGGGTTCAATCCTCAGTACCACAAACAAACAAACAAACAAAAAACCCAAATGGTACTTACATGGGATAATACTCATCAAATTGAATATCTGTGATATGTGCATTCTATTCCATATTAATTATACCACAGTAAAATATATATTTAAAAGCACTAGCTGGGCATTGTGGTGCATACCTGTAATTCCAGTACTTGATAGGCTCAGATAGGAGGATCACAGGTTCAAAGCCAGCCTAAGCAACTTAGCAAGCCCTCATTTCAAAATTAAAAGTAAAAGGGGATGGTAGTGTAGTTCAGAGGTAGAATGCCCCTGAGTTCATTCCCTGCTACCAAAATCGAAAGGAAGGAAGGAAGGAAGGAAGGAAGGAAGGAAGGTTAGAAAGTTGCTTGATGCAGCCAGAATCAGAGTGAAAGTAGAGTTCTCCATCCATGGTTCCTCATCCATGAATTCAAACAACTGCAAGATGAAAACTATTCAGGAATAAAAATAGTGTCTGTACTAAACATGTACAGACTTGTTTTTTCCTTGTCATTTCCTAAACAGTAGAGCATATCAACTATTTACATAGCATTTACATTTTATTAGGTATGATAAATGTGTTAGCTTTCTGTTACCATAACAAATACCCAAGAGGAAAGGTTTATTTTTGCTCCCAGTTTTGGAGATTTCAGTCCATCATCAGTTGGCCTGGCAGCTTTTGGGCCTGTGGCATTGTGGCGAGGAGTGCACGGTGGAGCAAAACCACTTACCTCATGGCCAGGGAAAGGAAGAGGAAAGGGCTGGGGTCCCACTGCTCCTTCAAGGGCATCCTTCCAATAACCTAAACACCTCCCACTGGGACTCACCCCTTAAAAGTTTCCACCACCACTCAACAGCACCACACTGTGGAGCAAACTCAAGGTACAAACTATAGCAATAAATAACCTAGATATAATTTTAAAGGATACAGGAGGATATGCTTAGGTTATGTGCAAATACTACCCCATTTTATATAAGGGACATGAACATCCACAGATTGTAGTACCCATAGGCGGTCCCATGGATACCGAGAAACATTATATGGTCCTGGGGAACAAATTCAAATTGCAGAAAAGCTTAAAAAGTGCTCAAGTAATAACAAATGAGATAGTCTACTATGGAAGATCAATTATATAAGTCATTATTATAAAATTAATGTCTTCCATATTGTCATTCTAACAAAATTCACATTACAGATACACGGAGTAATGGAGTCTTGAGAAACTCAATAAAGACATTATTTTACAAGTTTAAATTATTTGTTTTTGTTTGTTGGTTGGTTTAGTTTGGTACTGGGGATTGATCCCAGAGGCATTCTATCTCTGAGCTACACCCCAGTCCTATTTTATTTTTTATTTGGAAACAGGGTCTAGCTAAGTTGCTGAGGCTGGCTTTGAACATGGGAATCTCCTGCCTCAGCCTCCCAAGTATTGGGATTACAAGCATGTACTACCATGCCTAGCACAAGTTTAAATTTTAAATAAGAAAAAGTGAGGACATTTGAAGTATTTGAGCAAGAAACCATGTTTAGAATATAGCCATTTTTTTGTTTTGTTTTGTTTTGTTTTGTTTTTTGTTCTAGGGATTGAACCCAGGAGCACTCTATCACTGAGCTATATCCCCAGCCTTTTTTTATTTTGAGACAGGGTCTCTCTAAATTGATGAAGTTGGTTTTGAACTTTTGATCCTCTGCCTCAGCTTCCCAAGTAGCTGGGATTACAGGCATGTGCCACAATGCCTGCCTAAGATATGGGAATTGTTTTAATAAAGAGCAGGCTTTCCAGTATTGCTTTTCACATTTAATGCTTTGTTGCCAGTGCCAAAAATAATGTTAGAGGAATAAGCTTGTACTTCAGAATGTCAAGGAAAAGGAGTTATATGTCATATGGCTCAGTGATAGACAAAACTATTTTTGTCTTACAATTTAACATACCTTCTTCTTCTCTCATGTCTTCACTCCTCTTTTCCTAATCCTCTTTCCTCATTCGACTTTCCCTCCTGTTCTCTTTCATCCTCTCCTCTCTTTCTCTCTCTCTTTTCCTCTAGACTGTATTTCTCAACCTTATTTTCATAATTGTCTCCCTCAGGAGCCATTTTAGATATTTTTTTCCTAAATTTCCGCCTTTCACATGTCCATGAAATCTTAAACCACAGATGTACTGTATATCTGTTTCTGTACTGTGGCTCTTTGGAGGGCTATAAACCATTGAAATATCTAAGGGTTCCGCCTTCCAAAGCCTATTTTCACTCCCTTGGGGGTAGTATCTCCTCTTGAAAATGCATGCTCCAGATAATGGATTCTTAAAGGAAAGAATCATGTCCTGTGTACCATGGTATGGCTTGTGCTTCTCATGTTAATGCTTGGCACATACTAGACAATCAATAAATATATTAGATAAATATTTATTTAATTAAAAAAAATAATCAGCTGGGCATGGTGGTGCACGCTTGTAATCCCAGTACTTGGGAGGCTGAGACAGGAGGATCACAGGTTTGTGGCCAGCCTCAGCAACTTAGTGAGGCCCTCTGCAACTTAGTGAGACCCTGATTCAAAATTAAAAAAATAAAAAAGAATAAAAATAGGGCTGGGGTATAGCTCAGAGGTAGAATGCTCCTAGATTCAAACCCCAGTCCCACAATAAATAAATAAATAAGCCCTATTACACACTTATCAAACAACTAAGCAACTCAAATTCTTGGTTCTTTCTTAGATAATGCTACCTACTACTGACTACTCCACAGTACCTTCACTTTCAAAGAATGTCTTTCTGAGATTTTATCTGCATGACTTGAAGGAAACTTGGAAAGCACTCTAATCACAAAAACAATATGTTCACAGCCAATTCTAAGGGTAGGTTATTTATACAGATGGCTAATTTTATCCACTATATGCTGATGTTTTTTCTAGTTTCACTTTCAGAAGGTGATCCTAAATTTTTCTCCAAATTCTGAAGCTATACAACCTCTTTGATACTTTTTTGTACTGAGGATTGAACCCCAAGGGTATTCTACCTCCAAGCTATAACTTCTGCCTTATTTATTTATTTATTTATTTATTTATTTATTTATTTATTTATTTTGCGGCACTGGGGATTGAACCCAGGGCATTCTGCCTCTGAGCTACACCCCCAGCCCTATTTTTATTCTTTATTTTGAAACAGGGTCTCACTAAGTTGCAGAGGACCTCACTAAGTATTGGGGATCGAGTTTAAGGGTGCTTTACCACTGAGCCCCCAGCCCTTTCTATTTTTTTTATTTTGTACTTTATTTTATTCTTTCTTTCTTTCTTTCTTTCCTTCTTTCTTTCTTTCTTTCTTTCTTTCTTTCTTTCTTTCTTTCTTTCTTTTTGTTGTACTAGGGATTGAACCCAGGGGCATTCTACCTCCAGGCTACACCCCCAGCCCTATTTTTATTCTTTATTTTGAAACAGGGTCTCACTAAGTTGCGGAGGCCTCACTAAGCAGCTGAGGCTGGCCACAAACCCGGATCCTCCAGTCTCAGCCTCCCAAGTACTGGGATTACAAGCGTGTGCCACCACGCCCGGCAGAGGACCTCACTAAGTAGCTGAGGCTGGCCGCGAACCCGGATCCTCCCGTCTCAACATCCCAAGTACTGGGATTACAAGCGTGTGCCACCATGCCCAGCTCCCCTTTTTATTTTTTATTTATTTTTTGCGGTACTGGGGATTGAACCCAGGGGCATTTTACTTCCGAGCTACACCCCCGGCCCTATTTTTTATACTTTATTTTGAAACCGGGTCTCACGAAGTTGCGGAGGGCCTCACTAAGTAGCTGAGGCTGGCAGCGAACCCGGATCCTCCGGTCTCCGCCTCCCAAGTACTGGGATTACAAGCGTGCGCCACCATGCCCAACACTTCCCTTTTTATTTTTGAAACTGATTCTTACTAAATTGCCAAGGTTCTTGCTAAATTGCTGAGGCTGGCCTTGAACCTATGATCCTCCTGTCTCAGCCTCCCAAGTACTAGGATTAGAGGTATGCACCATCACGCCTGGCTCCTCTTTGATATTTATAACCCACTGTTCAAATTTATCATTTTAAAGCCGGGCATGGTGGTACATGCTTGTAATCCCAGTACTTGGGAGGCGGAGACCGGAGGATCCTGGTTCGTGGCCAGCCTCAGCTTCTTAGTGAGGCCCTCCGCAACTTAGTGAGACCCAGTTTCAAAATAAAGGATAAGAAATAGGGCCAGGGGTGTAGCTTGGAGGTAGAATGCCCTTGGGTTCAATCTCTGGTACTGCAAAAAAAAAAAAAAGAAATAAAATAGGTCTGGGGGGTGTAGCCCAGAGGTATTATTCCCCTGGATTCAATCCCCAGCATCAAAAGAGGAAGGAAGGAAGGAAGGAAGGAAGGAAGGAAGGAAGGAAGGAAGGAAATTAGGGGAAGAACTAGAGAGAAGAAATAGAGGAAATCTTCAAATTTCTCTATTTCTAAGCCAGGCGTGGTGGTGCACGCTTGTAATCCCAGTACTTGGGAGGCGGAGATCTGGGTTCGCAGCCAGCCTCAGCTATTTAGTGAGGCCTTCCACAACTTCGTGAGACCCGGTTTCAAAATAAAGTATAAAAAATAGGGCCGGGAGTGTAGCTCGGAGGTAAAACACCCCTGGGTTCAATCCCCGATACCACAAAAAAAAAAATTCTCTATTTCTTTTTATTTTTATCTGTAAGATTTCTTCCAACTCTAAACTTTTGTGATTTGGATGATAATGCTGTGAGTGGTTCTCAATAGAAGCATTTTAGAAATATTTGGAGATGTCATTAGTTGCCTCATGATTGGAGGCCAGTGCGACCAGCATTTATGGGAGACTCCAGGAATGCCAGACATCCTACAATACATGGGATTTTAACCAGGTCCTGGTACTAGAAGAAGTAGACAAGACAGAATTAGACATGAAAAATATCAATCAGAGGAAATGGCTGTTAAAATTAAGGGGAGAAGAAGCAGTAAGTAGGAGGCAGGAAGAGCCTTCACAGTGTGATGAAGATCCTACACACCCATGTCATGAGAAGAGGAAGGATAATTAGGTAGAAGGAGTCTTGGGCTTGGCCAGGCCAATAAGTAGCCTGAGAGAAAACAACTGATCATTTGAGGGGTCACAGGACAGACATGGCCTGTTCTAGTACTGGGGAAAGGCTCAGGGAGGGTAAGGGTGTAGTATAAAGGCTGTGGTGAATCTACAAGGTGTGGCATTGGTAGACTGTCACTAACATACTTTATTCAGAAACCTTTGCTTATAACTGGGCATTGTGGCCGGGAGTAGTGGTGCACACCTGTAATCCCAGTACTTGGGAGGCTGAGACAGGAGGATCACAGGTTTGAGGAGAGCCTCAGCAAGTAGTGAGGCTCTCATCAACCTAGTGAAACCCTGTTTCAAAATAAAAAATAGCTGGGCGTGGTGGCACACACTTGTAATCCAGCATTTGGGAGGCGAAGACCGGAGGATCCGGGTTCGCGGCCAGTCTCAGCTACTTAGTGAGGCCCTCTGCAACTTAGTGAGACCCTGTTTCAAAATAAAGAATAAAAAATAGGACTGGGGCTGTAGCTCGGAGGTAGACTGCTATTGGGTTCAATCCCCAGTACTGCAAAAAATAAAATAAAATAAAACAAAACAAAACAAAACAAAACAAAACAAAACAGGGCTGGGGGTATAGTGTGGAGATAGAATGCCCCTGAGTTCAACCCCCAGTACCACACACACACACACACACAAATTTTATAACTGGGCATGGTGGTACACACCTGTAACTCCAGTACTTGCAAGACTGAAACAGGAGGATCACAGTTTTGAGGCCTGCCTCGGCAACTTAATAAGACCCTTAGCAATTTAGCAAGACTCTGTTTTAAAATTAAAATTAACAACAACAACAAAAAGTATGTGGGGGTGTAGCTTATAGGTAGAATGCCCCTGAGTTCAATCTGGAAGAAAGGGAGGGAAAGAGGGTGGGAGGGAGGGAGGGAACTTTTGCTTGTAAAACAAGAGAACAAGATAATATAAATAGCATCTGAGACATGCCAAAGTGACTATTTTGATGTTTTTGTCTTTTTCTTTTTTTAACCAGATTATAAAGTTGGATACAGAAGAGTTTTGGGCAATGAGGCTTGGGAGTTGAAAGCCGGCATGGAAAACAAGATGAGTTGAAGTTCCCAGATTGCATGAGCATTCATATTTTTTATTGAGTTGCAATAGGTTTTTTTCTTCTTTTGACCTCAAAAGCCTTTGCAGACATTGGGGAAACCTCACAGCATCTTTTAAGTTTGCTATGGTTGTGAGGAGTATAGCATTATAGATGTATGGAAGTACCTCAGCTTGGCCTATAGTCAATCATCTTACCCCATTCCTCCCCTGTAGTTTCTTGTGCAGACTTTGAGGGTCTCACTTCACTGTCAATTTAATCCGTGTTCACAGTTTTAGCATCTCAACTAATCACATTTTTAGTGGATGGTCTGGAATACTTTGCCTGAGTTATAGGCAGGATTTTTCAGAATTTTTTTTCTGTTAGAAAAATCTTCACATAGCCATTAACTAATGCTTTACTAGTTTATTTACTCAGCCAGTAGCTGCTTCTCAATAGACCAGTTTTAGAGGCATTTTCATGGTGTTCTTTTTATTTTATGTCTTGTTTTTTTAATGTGACCCAATGCCATTTTTTTTTTTTTTTTTTGCGGTACCGGGGATTGAACGCAGGGGCATTCTACCTCCGCGCTACATCCCCGGTCCTATTTTTTATACTTTATTTTGAAACCGGGTCTCACGAAGTTGCAGAGGGCCTCACTAAGGAGAGAGAGAGAGAGAGAGACAGGGAGAGACAGCAAGAGAGCTGAGGCTGGCCGCGAACCCGGATTCTCCGGTCTCCACCTCCCAAAGTACTGGGATTACAAGCGTGCGCCACCACGCCCGGCCCCAATGCCATTTTTAATTGCTGCTGGAGACATTTCGTCAAAGGATTCCTTTTTTGATATCTTCATCCTCGTCATCTGCTTCATCTTCTTCATAAGAATCATTTCCTGATATTCCTGTTACCTTAAGACATTCACATCTATATTTGTTGTCTTCGAGGATTTTTCCAATCTTATTTTTCCTTTCTGGTCTTTTCAGCAGGTTCTGTCTTGAACCTCTCATGTTCTGGGAGCAGCTCCTCTATGATTCCTCTGGGCCTCTCTTCCTGAGGGAAAACTGAGAAAAAGGGGGTTGCTGGGAGAAGCCACAGCCCCTGCCACCCAGCTGGTCTCATCCTTCTCTTCCTCCACTGCCCATTTCAAATTCTATTCTCTTTCAACTGTGTCTTCCATAAGTCTTAGTGGCTTACTGAGTGTGACCCAAATCTTCATTCCTAATGAGAAATGTATATTTATTGGTAATTATATACATCTCACACTATGATTGCTGCACATGTCCTTCCATAGTTACAATCTAGGATTGAGAAGTTCCCAAGTGGACTGCCTAGGGTCCACATACACTTTTCCTTACTCATTGTATAAAAGTAGCCTTTTTTCTTCCTGCTGATCTAGGTCAGTTACCCCTGCCAAGATGGGAACTCATCTTCTTGCCTGGTAGTGCCAGGATACAAAAAGTTCAAAGTGCCCAAACAGCAGCCATAGCTTGTAGTTCAGTGGGACTCTTGTTGTGTTCCCTGGACAAAAAGAAAAAAAAAAGCATCCTCTTTTGGGGGCCAGGATTCCCAAACCTTCAAAACCCAGAGTTATGGGGATAGGAAACACAAAGTCCCCTAATGAGTCAGTTAAGTGAGGCCACTTCTGCTTCTTCTTCTTTGTTTCTGGACCTGTGTATTCTTAAATGCTTAAATTCTTAAAAAGGATCTCTGACTTAGCCGGGCATGGTGATGCACACCTGCAATTCCAGCACTTGGGAGGCTGAGACAGGAGGATTGCAGGTTTGAGCTGGAGCTTATGTCTGTGTAACAGGCCTTCTTTAAGCCCCTGGATGATGGTATGGGCTGAGGCCCTGCAGGCAAGAAAGGCAAAGTCACACCCAGAAAAGGTGTTTACCCCTGTGAGGGTGAACCACTCGCTGATGGAAAGGATTCACATTGTTGACCTGCCACCAAATGACTGGTGTTTCTCCTCAAGTAGTAGTGCCGTATCAGGGGAACAGTGGTGGTCTCTGTTGCTAGCACGTTAGTCCTTCGGAGGCAGCAGCTGCTATCGGAGTCCTGCTAGACAAGGCCTTGGTAAGTGGGAATTCATGCCATTTGGCTCATGTGTAGCCTCCATCTCTGCAAACATGGCCATTCCTTTCATGTGCCACTCTGGAGTGGACCATGACAAGGCTTGGCTAACATCCACTGGTAGAATCCTTTGGTCTGTTTTTCAGTTTCTTTTTCATAGTGGTATTTTCTGGTCAGAACAAACATGCGATACAAAAATGTTCACTCTTTGTGACCACTCTCATACAGGTCATGTCCGTCCACACCTCTTTATCTCCAATCTCCCCGTCTTTTCCCTCAGGATCCTGACCACCCGGCCAGGCCATGGACATTGCCCGGGAATATGTACAAATTCACAGCACAGGTCATTTTTTCCACATAAAGTGAATGACCAGCTGTACGGCTTGAAGCTTTGCCCATTAGGAAGATTTCCCCTCTCCGTTGTACCCCTGACTGTATCTCCCATTAATATACTGGGCGCCAATTCATTTATATATGAACTTTGAACTTTTTTCTCCTCCTCCTTTGGCCAGTGCAGCCTGAGGAAGAGGTGATGGTACAACAATGGTAAGTGATACAGGGGTCTGGGCTACGAGTTCATGCAGTTTACCATGCCCTCTGGTCTTATTGGGGTTTGGCTTTGACTGCGTCATTTCCATATTATAATGAACTGCTGCTGGGCCCATCAACTTTATGACTGAGCATGTCTAACAGAACTCAGCTCATAATGGACACTTGGAGACAGAAGATAATTTGTTAACCCACCCACAGTCAAGCTTTCTGACCCTACCAGGCCCTAGTACCACACCAAGGGCTGTTTCTTGAAAGGAGTAAATCCTCCACTGCAGATGGATGGCCTTGCTTCAAAACCTCAGAGGCCTATATTGTGATCTCCCACCGGGACTGACCGCTGCAGAGCCCTTTGTGGTCCAGGCTGCAATCAGAGAGCACAGCCTTCCATGTCGCCCAGGATATGAGCTAGAGCAGCCTTACTACATGGAATTTATTGCCTCCAGAACCCAGAGAAGCCCACTGGGCATCATGCTCTATTATAGTAGGAGATACATTTGTCTTTTACTCTGGAGAGGATGTCTTTATATGCCACTGACTACTGAACCTCTAAAAACTTATAGAAGTGTCAGATTCTTGATCTCCCTAAGGGTTGTCTCCCACACTCTAGATGTATGTGTCTTATCAAGGCCTCTGGCATAATATAAGCCACCTCGGTCTCACCCCACCCAATCAGCGGATATATCAAGGTGCTGTTCCAGAGGAGGCCCAGGCAGTCCAGGTCTCTTCAGACTTATTACAATAGAAGGCAAAGGAGCAAACATAGTCCTTGGGCAAAACTGGAAATAAATATTGTCCACATCTTAGGACAGTGTTTTGCACCTCTGAGAGTGGAATGACTCCTCATGTGGAGTTGGTCCTAGTTTGGGTGCAAACAATTTTGTGCAGGGGAGGGAGGAAAAAATAAATAAATAAATATTGTCCTCTCCACATGAATGTGAACTTCTTATCCACATTCTTTTTTTTTTGTGTGTGTGGTAGTGGGGATTGAACCCAGGGGCATTCTACCTCCAAGATACAATCCCAGCCCTATTTTTTATTCTTTATTTTGAAACGGGGTCTCACTAAGTTGCGGAGGGTCTCACTAAGTAGCTGAGGCTGGCTGCGAACCTGCGATCCTCCTGTCTCACCCTCCCAAGTACTGGAATTACAAGCGTGCGCCACCACGCCTGGCTCTTATCCTCATTTCTGATTGAAATAAAAAGTAATGCATTCACCAAATCAGTGTCCACAAACCAAGTGCCTGAAGCCTTGTTAATCTGCTCTAGCAAAGATAGCATGTCCCGTGCAGATTCAATTGGAACTACTGCTCAGTTTGGCTTTCTGTGGCAGCCTATGTTCATGCTGTATGATCTAGAGTGGTACTAATCATCACCATCTCCCCGGCAACACAATATTGGTTTTTATTTTCTATCTTGGCTGGGATGGGAGACAATTTCAAGGGCTTCCAGTAGGCCTTTCTCATTATGATGGCTCTTACCTGACGGCCTAAGTACCCAATACTTCAGATGCAAAGGACGCCTGTTGTAATTACATACTCACGGACCAGGGAAGTGATCAGCATCTGGATCTGCAGACGTGGTGAGTTCACTGCCTTCTGTTACCTGCTCTCATAACCCCCAACTCCAGCATTGAGACCATAGGGACATTTTGGGTCTTTAGTTATCAAAGTTAACTCAGACGCAAAGAAAGCTCAAAGCACAAATGTCCTGCCCCAAGTAAGTGCCCTAGGTCCTTTTGGGAAATGACTGGAGGAATCATTACAATATATACTTGACACAAAGGGCTGCTGGGAAACATTGGTACAGGATATTCATATTTTCAACACTTGAATCCATTAATTAACCTTAACAACAGAAAAAGAAACAGCCAGACACTAAAGTGCTTTCTTCTGTGATGAAGTGGGAAAGACATAGGTCTATCTGTGAAATATTCCTGCCACCCCAAATCAAACCTGATAGGTCAAGGATCTAGATCTAATAGTCAGGTTAAAATAGAGAAAAGATGAATATGACAAAAGGGCACATGGGGATACAACTAGCAAATTCCTGAATGTGGAAATCTAGGGCAAATCACCTAGTTTCTCCAGAATACAAATGGCAATACATTGAAAAACAAAACAAAATCTCTATACCTGTAATCCCAGCTACTGAGGAGACTGAGGAAGGGGGATCACAAGTTTGAGGCCAACCTGAGCAACTTAGGAAACCCTGTCTCAAAATAAAAAAATTAAAAGGACCTGGCATGGTGGTGCATGCCTATAATCCCAGTACTTGGGATGCTGAGACAGGAGGATCACAGATTCAAGGTCAGCCTCAGAAACTCTGTGAGATCCTTAGCAATTTAGTGAGACCTTGTCTCAAAATAAAAAGATAAATAAAAAGGGTTGGGAGTGTAGCACAGAGGTAGAATGCTCTTGGGTTCAATTCCCGGTACTAAAATAATAAATAAATAAGGCCCAGGATGTAGCTCAGGGTAGAGCAACCCTGGGTTCCATCCCCAGGATCAAGATATACATATATATAAAATAAATTGTATCTTAAGATTAATTATAGATTAGATTTAAACCAGGCCTGGTGGTACATGCCTGTAATCCCAGTTACTGGGGAAGCTGAGGCAGGAGGATAGCAAGTCTGGGGCCATCCTGGGCAACTTAGCAAGAGCCTGTCAAAAAATTAAATTTAAAATAAAATTAAAGCCATTCAGGGGCCGGGTGTAGTGGCATACACCTGTAATCCCAGTACTTGGGAGGCTGAAACAGGAGGATCACAGGTTCATGGTCAGACTCAGCAATTCAGTAAGGCTCACATCAACTCAGCGAGATTTTGTTTCCAAATAAAATAGGCCTGGGGATGTAGCTCAGAAGTAGAATGCAGCACCACAAAAAACAAGAAAAAAAAGCCAGGCTTGGTGGTGCATGTCTGTAATCCCAGACAGGACAATCACAAATTGGAGGCCAGCCTGAGCAATTTAGCAAGACTCAATAACTTTAGAGAGACCCTGTTTCAAAATTTAAAAAGGGCTGGGGTGTAGCTTGGAGGTAGAATGCCCCTGGGTTCAATCCTTAGCACCAAAAAAACAAATCAAGTTAAAAAGGGCTGGGAGCTGGGCATGATGGCACACGACTGTAATACTGGTATTTAGGAGGCTGAGACAGGAGGATCACAGGTTCGAAGACAATGTAGTGAGACTTCCAACAACAGCAAAGGCCTGTTTCAAAAAAAATTAAAAAGGGCTGGGGGTTTAGCTCAGAGGTAGAATGCCCCTGGGTTCAAACTCCAGTACTACACACACACACACACACACACACACACACACACAAAAGGGGCTAGGAATGTAGCTCAGTAGTAGAGCATTTGCCTAGCACTTGCCTAGTACTTCCCTGGGTTCAATCCCCAGTACTGGAAAAAAAAGTCATATATCAACCTAATTCAGTGTATAGACCTTATTTAAAATAATTCAAACAAGAACCAAGATGGCGGGATAGCGAGAGGCAGCATGTTACTGGTGCTCTGAGAGCTCCAGCAGGAAGACTGCTTCTGACAAGAAAAGTAGGGCAGCCAAAACTCAACAAAACAATGAGAGCCAAAGTGCAGCGGAATGCGAGGCAGTGGAAAGAGCGGAGGGCGGTAGGGAGCTCAAAGCATTTCACCTGGTAAGCGGAGAGCGAGACAAAGGAGCCATCTTGGCTGAGCCATGCCAGCGCTAAGGCTCCCAGAATCCTCCAGCAAAGAAACAGCTGATTCTTGTGAAAACAACAATTATAGTACACCATAGAAAGCAGTCGATATCGGACCTTGATGAATCCCAATTCGAACCAGATCCACACCTACAATGGCGACGACTGCAAAGGTATTGGGGTTGCTCCGGCGGATGCTACTTGCTCTGTAGTCCCGCCACGGATGGTTGCTGCTTTAAGGAAGCTCCCTAAAAACTATTCCGTGGTTCCAGTCACAGAAGGTTGCTGCCCAGACAGCTTCCTGAAAATTGTTCCATGGTTCCAGCCATGGAAGGTTGCTGCACCAGGCAGCTTCCTAATCAATAGTCTTCTTGCACAAAAATGACATGAAGTCTGATATAATAATTTGCAGAATAATTACATTTAATAATTGGGGGATTGGGGAGGAGATAGAGATGAGAAATTCTCCTCCCTTTTATAGTCAAGGCCTTTCTTATATAGAGGTTCAAACAAAGCAAACGGGAAGATCACAAGTTAAGACCAGGGAGTGGCAAATACAAGTTAATACTAGGGAATGGCAAGGTGAATGTTTCAGGGAGAATGGAGGTCATCAAAGTCCACCTTCCGGTCCCATCCAATCCAAGGAAGCTTGTCTGCATGCAGACAATTTCCACTTAGCATGTACTGTGTACATGGTTAAGCTGGTCTGAAATGGTGACCTCATTGCGTGGGCTAAGATGGCCCTCAACACAAAGGGTGGGACGTGAGCCTCAGCTCCCACAAAGAAAGTGACACAGAGAGACATAGATGAGGCAGCTAGGCACAGGAGCAGCCCAACACCGAGAAAATGAGCGGGTGAAACACGGCCCCCCTGGAGTAGCCTAGCACCGGCACAGAATACCCCAGCACTGAGGACATGGACAGATATGGCATGGCCCCCTGGAGCCACCCAGCAATGAGAACACAGCTGAGTGAGATAAAGGGAGGCAGCATGTTGCCAGCACTCCAAAACTCGGAACTCGGTCGGTGGGAAGACTGTTTCTTAATAAGAAAAGTAGGGCAGCCAAAACTCAACAAAACAAAGAGAGCTGAAGAGCAGCGGAGTGCGAGGCAGCAGACAGAGTGGGGGGCTATTCAGAACTCCACACATTTCACCTGGTAAGCAGAAAGCGGAAGCGAAGGTGACATCTATGTTAGGCCACGCCTATACTGCGACTCATGGAGACCAACAGCAAGAGACAGCAGATCCTTGTGAAAACAGTGACTATAGACCACCATTGAAACCGATCAACTCCGGAACATGATGAAGCCCAAGTCAATCCAGACCCACACCTACAACAATGATGGTTTCAAGGGGTGGGCCGTGAGCCTCTGCTTCCGCAACGAGTGCGATAAGGAGAGACAAAGATGAGGTGGCCATACATAGGAGCAGCCCAACTCTGAGAACACGAGCCGGTGAGCCATGGCCCTCTATGAGCAGCCCAACACCGTCCTGGAACACCCCAGAACCGAAGACATAGGTAGATGAGACATGACCCCCCCCAGCGGCCCAGCACTGAGAACACGGGCGGGTCAGCCCCCGGCCCCGCCCCCAGAGACCTCCGCACTGGGGATAAGAGGTGGGCGAACCCTCGGCCCTGCCCCTGGAGACCCCCAGCGCTAGGGACGCGGGGTGGGAGAGCCCTTGGCCCCGCCCCCAGAGAACCCCTCCTCCTGGTGCTGAGGACACGGGGCGGGGGAGCCCTCGGCCCCGCCCCCAGAGAACCCCCTCAGCACTGGGGACACGGAGTGGGAGAAGCCTTGGCCCTGCCCCAGAGAAACCCTCCCCCTGGAGCTGTGGACGCGGGGTGGGCGAGCCCCTGGCCCTGCCCCGGAGTACCCCAGTACTGAGGTCAGGGGAGGATAAGCCACGACCCCGCACAAGAGGGATTCCAGACAAAGAGAGAAAACCTCAGATGAGAGAAGAAGGCAAACTAACTGGGGGAGACGGGAGGGAAGGAGAGGGAAACAAACTGGTGCACAGGATGGACTTACACAAAGATATCAAAGTCAACTACTATGCTGAAAACGGGAAGGAGGGACGGGGGAGGCGGGGGGTGGGAATTGGGGAGGGCTAATTGACCCATGAGTACATGTATACGTCAACCACCCTGAAATCCTTCAAGATGTATGTTTGCAATGCACTAATAAAATAATAATAGCCAGGCGTGGTGGCGCATATTTGTAATCCCAGTACTTGGGAGGCTGAGACCGGAGGATCTGGGTTCATGGCTAGCCTCAGCTACTTAGTGAGGCCCTCTGCAACTTAGTGAGACCCTGTTTCAAAAAAAAATAAAGAATAAAAAATAGGGCTGGGGGTGTAACTCGGAGTTAAATGCCCCGGATTCAATCCCTAGTACCGCAATAAATAAATAAATAAATAAATAAATAAATACATAAATTAATTAATTAACTTAAATAATAATAATAATAAATACAATAAAAATTAAATAATTCAAACATATCAACCATTTAGAAAAAGTAAGAACACTTGTCTAGCATGTGTGAGGCTCTGGGTTTGATCCCTAGCACAATATTCACTATACATATATATATATATGAAAACCTGAGAAAATTTTAACTCTAGACATTTGAAGATATTAAGGAATAATAGTTAACTTTTGTGTGTGTGTGTGTGGTACTGGGGATTGAATCCAGGGGCATTCTACCTCTGAGCTACACCCCCAACCCTATTTTTATTTTTTATTTTGAAACAGGATATATTTATGTATTCACATATATACATATATAAATAATCTGAAAAGGTGGAGGTGTGTGTCTGTGTGTGTGTGTGTGTCTGTGTGTGTGTGTGTGTCTGTGTGTGTGTGTGTCTGTGTGTGTGTGTCTGTGTGTGTGTGTCTGTGTGTGTGTGTGTGTCTGTGTGTGTGTGTGTCTGTGTGTGTGTGTGTCTGTGTGTGTGTGTCTGTGTGTGTGTATGTACTCACTGCTTCTCAGACCTTAGCATACCTACAAATCAGCTGGAGAGATTATTAAAACACTTATTTTGCCAGGCACTGTGGCGGACTCCTGTAATTTCAGTACTTGGGCTGAGACAGGAGGATCATAGGTTTGAGGCCAGCCTTGGCAATTTAGTGAGACCCTCAGCAAGTTAGCGAGGCCCTGTTTCAAAATAAAAAGGGCTGGGGAGTGTAGCTCAGAGGTAGAATGCCCCTGAGTTCCATCCCTAGAACAGTAACAAAACAAACAAAAAACCCACCACAGATTTCTGGGGTCTTCCTCAGAGATTCTGATTTAGTGTCTGGGTTGAGGCTGATGAATTTACTTCCTTTTTTTTTTTTTCGTTATGTTTTTGTGGTACTGGGAATTGAACCCAGGGGCATTCTACCTCCAAGCTACACCCCCAGCCCTATTTTATTCTTTATTTTCCTTCTTTCTTTCTTTCTTTCTTTCTTTCTTTCTTTCTTTCTTCCTTCCTTCCTTCCTTCCTTCCTTCCTTCCTTCCTTCCTTCCTTCCTCCTTTCTTTCCTTTCTTCTTTTATTTCTTCCCTCTTTCTTTCTTTCTTTCTTTCTTTCTTTCTTTCTTTCTTTCTTTCTTTCCTTCCTTCCTTCCTTCCTTCCTTCCTTCCTTCTTTCTTTCTTTCTTTCTTTTCTTTCTTGCCGTACTGGGGATTGAACCCGGAGGCATTCTACTTCTGAGCTACCCCCAGCCCTATTTTTTTTTCTTTATTTTGAAACAGGGTTTCACTAAGTTTTGGAGGGCCTCACTAAGTAGCAGAGGCTGGCCACAAACCTGCGATCTTCCTGTCTCAGCCTCCAAGTACTGGGATTACAAGCGTGCACCACCATACCCGGCTTTATTCTTTATTTTGAAACAGGGTCTCACTAAGTTGCGGAGGGCCTCACAAATTGCTGAGGCTGGCTGCGCACCTGTGATTGTCCTGTCTCAGCCTCCCAAGTACTGGGATTACAAGCGTGCGCCACCACGCCTGGCTTGATGAATTTACTTCTAACATTCTTCCAAGGTGACACTGACACTGGTAGTCCAAAGATCACCTTTTAAGCAGCACTGTTAAGGTGAAAAAGATCTGCCATGATAATTGCTAATTATTGAAGCTGGGTACTAAGAAAGCATATAGTACATTATACTATTAGCTCTAGTGTGTTTAAAATGTTTTATAATCAATAAAAAATTTATATGGCAACATCTGACAACTTCATTATGTCTGCCAACGTTGTTCTTAAGCATTTACATGCTTCCGTATGTATATGTATTTTTTACTATAATCTCATTTTATTTAGCCTTTATAATAGGGCATTATATTGATTTTTATTGAGGTTTGTAGGTAGGTTGCATTTTATATGTGTTACATTTGAGGATGGTAAAAAGGTGATAAAAATATGTATTTTAAAATGGGAATGTTGAGTCTTTGAAGGATGAGAACTGCTAACTAAAGATAGACTGTAGAGAAATGAAAGGCCTGGTTGGTGACTGAAGAAGAGACTTCCGTGGCTGTCAAAGCAGAGACCTTACTAAGCCTTCCAGGATTTCCACTTTCCAAAAACAAAATAAAAGTGGCTGAACTAATCAGGAGTATTTTTGGATTCTCTTAGGACAATTTCTTTCTTTTCTTTTCCTTTTTTTTTTTTTGTGGTACTAGGGATTAAACCCAGGGGCATTCTACCTCCAAGCTACACCCGCCCTTTTTATTTTTTGTTTTGAAACAGGGTCTCTGTAGGTTGCTGGGAGTCTTGCTATGTTGCTGAGGTTGTCCTTGAATCTGTGATCCTCCTGTCTCAGCCTGGGTACTACTGGGATTACAGGTGTGCGCCACCACGTCCAGCCCTCCTAGGACATTTTCTTGTTCACCTTTTGGGATTTCCTGACTATTCAAGATGGGGAAATGGTTCTGAAAACACATTGATTTTCCTCCACCTCGCAGCAGGCTGGTTATTAGCACTGCAGGAACTTGTCAGATAGCGCCATTTTCAATAGACAGCTGTGCAGTACAACGAGAGCGTAGCGGAGAACTGGTTAAGAGAACAGCCTAAGGCAACGGCTGCACTTTGGAATCATCAAAGGAGCTTTGGAAAAATACTGCTGCCTGGGTCCCACCCTCAGAGATTCTGACTTAACTGATGAAGAGTAAGTTGGTATTGGGGAGTCGAAGCTCCCAGGTGTTTCTGCAAGCGTGACTGAGAACCACTGCTTTAAGTCAGAAGGGGCAGTTCTCAGATGTGGAGTCAAACTCACCCCCAGCTTATGTGGTAGGACTCAGATGCTGCCCTCACCCCCATAGTTTCTGAGTCGGTAGGTCTGGAGTGGGGCCCGATGCTTGACATTCCTAACAAGTCCTAGTGACCCTGAGGCTGCCGGGCTGGAGACAGTGTGAACATAAAGCCCTTCTGCTGTACACCCCTAGTACAATGGCTTTCTCAAGGAAAAGCTCTCGTGTAATTGTTTGAATTGTTGAACTAGTCACCATCTTTATAGAACAGTATTTTTACTTGAAAGAGTACTGACAGACAGTAGTTACTTGGTATTTGGGAGACAGTTCCTCAAAAATAAAGTCAGCCAGCCACTTTAGAGAAAACAACTGACAATATTTGTTCCCCAAGACAAAATCTGAGCTTTCAAGTAGAAAACAGAAATTGGGAACACGTGTATCTACGATCATGAGCTTGATACAAACCAATATTTAAAGACGTTTGTGGTAAGATTGGTAGTGATATTCATGACTGTAATTATTTGCTTACTTACTGATTGTGGTACTAGGGATGAAACCCAGGGCCTCCTGCATGCTAGGCTAGCTCTCTACTACTCAGCTACATCCCCAGCCCCTGAATGTAATTTTTTGATATAATGAAACATGTCAGCATTTGGAGGATCTGCAGAACTCTATGAAAAAATATTTTCCAAGTGAACTGTGGGTAATACTACAAACTGTGGTTAATACTACACAGGGCAAGTTATAGAAGTTAGTTGATTTTTTTTCCCCTTGTGTTTCCAGGGGCATTCTACTTCTGAGCTACACCCTCATCCCTTTCTATTTATTTATTTATTTATTATTTATTTATTTATTTATCTATTATTTATTTATTCTATTTATTTATCTATTATTTATTTATTTTCTGAAACAGAGTCTTGCTAAGTTGTTGAGAGTCATGCTACTTGCTGAGGCTGTCCTTTAACCTGCGATCCTCCTGTCTCAGCCTCTCAAGTACTGGGATTACAGGCCTGGGCCACCACGCCCAGTTTATACAATTTGATTTTAATGTGACAGTATTGTATGGTTTCAGATTTCACCTTGCAACAAAATATTTAAACTACTAATTTTTAAACTACTACTACTACTACTCAACTAGTACAAAGAGGGGATATCCACAATTATCTGAAAATAACTTAAAATACTCTCCCTTATCCATCTATGAATCTATGCTTCAACCAAAATAACATATCACAACAGACTGAGTGCAGAATCAGATATGAGAATCTAGTTATCTTCTATTGAACCAGACATTAAAGATATTTGCAAAAATATGTGAAGGACACTCATACTCTTTTGAAAAATAATTTAAGCCGGGCGTGGTGGCGCACACTTGTAATCCCAGTACTTAGGAGGCTGAGACAAGAGGATTGCAGGTTCGCAGCCAGCCTCAGCTACTTAGTGAGGCCCTCCGCAACTTAGTGAGACCCTGTTTCAAAATAAAGAAAAAAAATAGGGCTGGGGGTGTAGCGCGGAGGTAGAATGCCCCTGGGTTCAATCCCCAGTACCGCAAAAAAAACAGAAAAATAATTTAATAAATTAAGTTAACATATAGTAAATACTTCATTTAAAAATGAATTAATCTGCCGGGCGTGGTGGCGCACGCTTGTAATCCCAGCACTTTGGGAGGCAGAGACCAGAGGATCCAAGTTCACGGCCAGCCTCAGCTTGCGCGCGTGCGCGCAGGCGGTCTCTCTCTCTCTCTCTCTCTCTCCCTGTCTCTCTCTCTCTCTCTACTTAGTGAGGCCCTCCGCAACTTCATGAAACCCAGTTTCAAAATAAAGTATAAAAAAAATAGGGCCGGGGGCATAGCGCGGAGGTAGAACGCCCCTGCGTTCAATACCCGGTACCACACACACACACAAAAAGTGAATTAATCTTTTCGTTAATTCTGTTTTAACTTCTAATAATGAAAATATTGCTAGATATAGGGCATATAAACATAAACTTATTTAGATCATCAATAATTTTTAAAAGCATAAAAGAATCCTGAGACCACAACCATACAGAATTGCTATTCTAGAGTTGCAGGAGTATTCTGTTTCTTAACTTTGATGCGGGCTACATAGATGTTAGCTTTATACTTATTACTTAAATTTATATACAACTGCTATATGCTTTTGTAAATGTTATATTTCATAAGGTTTTTCAAAAATTTGCAACTAAGAAAGTTGCCTCTTGGTATATTAAACATTTTGTGTGTGTGTGTGGTACTGGGGATGAAACCTAGGGGCATTCTACCACTGAGTTATACCCCCAGCCCTATTTTATTCTTTTATTTGGAAACAGGGTCTCACTAAGTTACGGAGGGCCTCATTAAGTTGCTGAGGCTGGCTGAAAAGTGTGCCCCACCATGCCCAGCTTCTCTTGTTGTATTAAAAAGAGCAGTTTTGGAGTTGGGCATGGTGGAGCATGCCTGTAATCCCCGTACTTGGGAAGCCAAGACAGGAGGATCGCAGGTTCTTAGCCAGCCTCAGCAACTTAGTGAGGCCCTCCACAACTTACTGAGACCCTGTTTCCAAATAAAAGAATAAAACAGGGCTGGGGGCATAGCTCAGAGGTAGAATGCCCCTAGGTTCCATCTCCAGTACCACACTCACACAAAAAAGAGAAGTTTTGGAAATAAAATATTGATGAAGCTGGATGTTTCAGTCAGCATCTTCACTGCTGTGACCTAAAATAGCTGATGACAACTTAGAGGCGGGAGGATTTAATTGCTCACAGTTCTGGAGGTTTCAGTCCATGTGAAGCAGGATGAAGTCTGGAGAACTCAGGGCATGGCGGCAGGAAGCATAGAGAACATGAGTGGAGGGACTCTGCACTCACAGCATGGAGGCCGGAAGCAGAGAGAGAGAGAAAGGGGTTCACGGACATCTATATTGTCCCCAGGGCCATACCTCCAGTGACCCACCTCCTCCAGTCACACCTACCTGCCTACCTTACCACCCAATAAATCCATTAATGGATTTATCCACTGATGAGATCAGAACCCTCATAATTCAATTACTTTACTAAAAATTTTTCATTAATACATGAGCTCTTCCAGAGAACATTCTATAGCCAAACCATTACACTGGGAATGCGGCGCACACCTATAAATTCATGATGTGGGAGGATGAAACGGGGATCTCAGGTTTGAGGTCATTTTCAGCAACTTTGCAAGACCCTCAGCAACTTAGCAAGATCCTGTTTCAACATAAAAAGGGCTGAAGGTGTATCTTAGAGGTAGAATGCCTTTGAATTCAATCCTCAGTACCAGAAATAAATAAATACATTTGTGAAATTTTTATATATTTTGCTCATCAATTGTATTAGACAGGGTTCTCTAGATTAACAGAATACACAGAATGAGTATATTTTTAAAAAAAGGGATTTATCAGATGGCTTACAGTTTGCAGCAATGTAGTCCCAGGTTCTGACTGCACGTGGAGGGTCAGAGGAACCAGTAGCTGGTCGAACGGTCTAAGGGCTGGAGTCTTAGGATTGGAGCAACCACTAATTCAGTC
>PVJS01032024.1:0-23034 GCA_004027185.1 Glis glis | reverse complement strand
TGGCATTAAGATAGAATATAGTTTAGGTATAGGTGTAAGATATAGGTGTAAGGTCTAGTTAACCACATTATTCATAGCTTTTAACTATTAGCATAAGTATAGCTATAGATAAATGATATTAAAATAGAATATAGTTTAAGTATAGGTGTAAGGTATTCATAGCTTTTAACTTTTAGCATAAGTATAGTTATAGATAAATGATATTAATCTTTAGCATAAGTATAGTTATAGTCTACATAGGAAAGATATAAATAAAAATAGTTTAATATAGTTAACCATAATGACATTTATTAGTTAACATAATATATGTAGCCACATAATATAAAAAATAGTTAAGACTTATATAAAAAATATATAAAAGGCAGTAGTCAAAAGCCCTTAGGTAAGGTTATGTTCGTCACCTGATAATTGCAGCATGATATTTCCGAGAACAATGAAAATGATTACATTGTGGGAAGAAATGCAAGTTTGCATGGGACCTGAGTAATTGGTGGGGAACATGTTGTGACCATCTGGACAATGGGTTGTTAATAACTGTGGGTAAATGACTGCACTGTAAAGAGTACTAAGTAAAAAATATTTTTCATGATGTACTAAGCAGAACATTGTTAGTGTTAAGACTTCCTAATGTAAAGGTATAAAAATAAAGTCTGATGCTCGCTGGGCAGAGACAGTGCCTGCAGCTTCACTGAACTGCTGGGCCTCCTGTCTCTCACTCCCCCGCCTACCCTACACCTCCTTCAGGGATTCCCCCGGACCCGTCGAGGCTGGACCCCGGCAGGGTCTCATGAAGTTGCAGAGGGCCTCACTAAGTAGCTGAGGCTGGCCGGGAACCGGGATCCTCCCATCTCCACCTCCCAAGTACTGGGATTACAAGCGTGCGCCACCACGCCGGGCCCAATGTGAATTTTCTGTTGATGAATTCTCTTAGCTTTTATTTGTTGGGAAATGTCTTTGCTTATTCTCTGATTTGAGAAGTATTTTCACTGGATGTAGGGTTCCAGATTGGCACCCAAGGGTATTTTTCAAATCCTTTTCCCTGTTCATAGGATTTTTAAAAACTGGATACTCCCCCACAAACCTCCCCTTTCCCCCAGCAGGCAAGAGCCCAGCTGCTCAGGCAGCTCAGCTGTCTCCCTCCGAGGGGTCAGGAGTGCAGGTGCAGGCCAGGAGGATTCCTGTGTTGCATATTCTTTTCCTTCCCCAGGCTGCATTCCAAAGGCCTCTTCCATGCTCTGTCATGGGCTTCACCTTCCCTCTCTCTTCACAACTCTCCCATTCATCTTCAGCATTCACTATTTGCAAGCCACATACACATTATGCAACATTTTTTAAGGTACTGGGAAGTCAGTTGGTATGTGTTAATATTTTATGTAAAGAAACGAGGTTGAGAAGGGCTTGCTATATTTTAGATTAGATAACTGTACAATATTAAGTAATCTGACTCCCCATCTGATTGATCATTTGATTAGTTAGGGGAAGAGATGCCGCTAGCTGCTATAACAAATAAACCCCAGAATCTCAGAGGTCTAACCCAAGAGCAATTTACTTTGTACTCATGAGAGTTCAATTGGGTTTCTAGTGGGCAGACTGCCATGTGGAAGTCATGGATGCTGGATCTTCCAAACTCTGGGCCTTGGGGGCTTCTACTAGATCCTCTGCTTTCAGCTAGTAGAAGAAAGAAAAGAATAAAGGGAGGCTCAGGCACCACTGCTTTTCACAGACTCAGTAAGTGACACACATCACTTTCACCTACCTCCAGGGGCCAGGACTCAGTCAATAGCCACACTCACTCACCTTTAAGGGAGGCCGGGGAATGTCATCAAGTGAGTGCCCAAGGAAAAGAGGAAACTGACTCAGCAAGTAGTTATTTTCTACCATAGTAATGAGGAGGAACTCGGTTTAAAAAAGCATTAACTTTTCCCAAGGCCATCTCAAAAAGTTAAGAAATCTTTAATATATGCTCACTCTGTGCTCAAATTAGCTCATATGTGATAAAAATTAATGTTTACCAGATACTAACATATAATTTATCCCTATTAGAGTTGGTTTTCTCTTTAAGTAACTTACACAAAAATAATAAAACTAATGGTTTTTAAATAGTCTATTGTAGACTAGATTTTTCACTAATTTGGACAATTATCCTAACATGTGCTATGTTTAACATTATAAGTAAAGTACCTGGGATGCCCCAAGTATTATTTTTTCAATCCTGTCCACAGGTCACAGACTGTCAATGCTGAGAAAATAAAAGAACTGTATAAGGGACCCCCCACAAATTCATGCTAACTTCGGTTGTGCTCTCAATTTTTGCCAGTCTCCACCATCACCATCACCATCACCATCACCATCACCATCACCATCACCATCACCATCACCACTACCTGTCACCTCCTAGCAATGCCTAAGGGCCCTCCCTCCAATGGTTGCTCCATTTTTCTCATTCTTCATACCCCCAACTTTCCTTACTTTCAAGACAAACTCACCTTTTCTCTCTTCTTGTTTAATTGTCTCATTTTTGTTCAATGACCATCTCTCCCCTTTTCGTACAGGCAAGGACTACATCTTCCATATTTGCACCTTGATCTCCAGTGATATTTGGTAAATGAACAGTGGGGTCTGCACATTCATCACCCCTGTCATGGGAGAATGTTATGGTTGGATCTGGAATTTCCCCCAAGGCTTGGTCCCCAGAGCAACAGTGTCCAGAGGTGGGGTTCTTGGGAAGTGATTGAATTATGAGCGTTCTGATCTCATCAGTGGGTTAATCCTTTGATGGATTAATAATTTGATGTCACTATTGAAAGGTGGTGGAAACTGTGGAAGCTGGGGCCCATTTGGAGGAAGTAAGTCACTGGGGGAGTGATCTTGTTCCCAGCCCCTTCCTCTCTTTCTCCCTTGTCCTTTCCTGGCTGCCATGAGCTGAGCAGCTTTCCTCTACCACGCCCTTCTGCCATGATGTTCTGCTTCACCTGAGGCCAAAGCAATGGAGCCCGCCGACCGTTTACTGAAACCTTTGAAGCCGTGAGCTGAGCCAAAGTAAATCTTTCTCCCTCCAAGTTGCTTTTCTCAGGTATTTTGTCCCAGTGATGAAAATCTAACTGTACCCCATCCTAATACCTTTGAGCCTTCCTCCCTAAGTCCTTTCTTCTGTCTAGCATCTTACTGTCTTTTCCCACTGGTTTTCCTTTGTCAGCCTTCAAAATAGGAAGAGTTTTGCTCCGTTTGAATAAGTCTTGTTTTGCGCCTCTGCCTGTGGACCTTCTCATTTCTTTCTTTTCACACCCAAAATCACACTGCTGTCTCCAGCGACTCATGGCCCATGCCCTCCATCTTCTGAAATCTGATAATTATCCTACTCTGGGCTTCCAGATCATCAGTGACTTCCTGATGACAAATTCAATTATCTTTTCTCAGTCTTCATTTTCCTTGATCACTCTGCAAAATCTGAACCATTATCCACTGTGGCAGAGACCACTGGTCAACCCACATGTATTCCATTCCCCCTTTCTTCCTTACCAACACAACTCCAGTTGTATTCCAGGTGGAAATATATCCAACTGAAGAATAACATTTCCTAACCTCTTGTGAAATAGAGATGGTCTATGGAATGTGAGCCGACATGCTTGCATTTGATAGGTTTATGCCAGTTGCTACAACAGATTTTAATCTCATCAGCATAATAACAATAGTAATTTTTTTGGTTCACATATGTCCAAAATGTGTGTTCCTGGTCAGCAGGAAACACCCTATATGATCGTTCTGAGATCCAGGTTGCTTCCACATTTTGGTTCATCTTTTCTAGGACCTCAGGTCCTCTATGTTCAGCTAGCAGGTGGGGAAAGGGCAAGCAGGAGTGCATGTGGGAGGCCGGAACTCAGCTACACGATGACACAGAGCTGCAGGGGAGACAGTAAAGGGTGGTTTGTTGACTGCCTAAGAGGAGGAAATGGATTTGGTGGGCAACTCGCCAGTCTGCCACATGGCTAAGCTGTTCAATGAACGGACTCTGGCCCAGCCACGCAGTAGGCACAATTGGAACAGACCATAGTCACTGTCCCCACTGTGTGCATTCTGGGGCCCAAAATTTCAATCCATCTCTTAAGCCAAAGCTCAGTGTTTCTTTCCCACTCTCTGCCATAACAAGTGGGTGACTCCTAACATGGTTCTCTTCTTCCTATTGTTGTACCACCCCCACAAGTTAATTTGCACTCTGCCACAATCAGAACCATCTCCAATCACAATCACTCATGAACCTTTACAACTGTGAAAAGTGGAGTTTGGGAAATAAAGAGTGAGAAAGCCGGGCGTGGTGGCGCACGCTTGTAATCCCAGTACTTTGGGAGGCAGAGATCGGAGGATCTGGGTTCGCGGCCAGCCTCAGCTCTCTCGCTCTCTCTCTCCCTCTCTCTCTCTCTCTCTCTCTCCCTCCCTCTCTCTCTCTCTCTCTCTCTCTCTCCTTAGTGAGGCCCTCCACAACTTCGTGAGACCCGGTTTCAAAATAAAGTATAAAAAATAGGGCCGGGGGCGTAGCGCGGAGGTAGAATGCCCCTGCATTCAATCCCCGGTACCGCAAAAAAAAAAAAAAAAAAAAAAAAGAAATAAAGAGTGAGATAAAAGAAAAGATAAGCTGCTTTTTCAAATACACAAAGAGAGGGGGGAAATTACAAAATTTTAGTGATTTTGGTTGTTGTCCATGACAATATTTTTTGCCCAATACAAAAAAATACAAATGAGGTTTATAAGACATACAGAGATCACAGTGTCATGCTGCCCAGATCAAGAACTCTATTATTAGCTTAATTCACCCTGTAGACTACAAATCAAAGTTGTCCCCAGCGTTCTCTTAGCATGTTTACAGCCTTAGAGGAAGTTTACTGTCCAATTCAATCCATTGGTTGAAAGTGTCATAGCTATAGATTGTCCTTCATCCAGACAGAATGCTCCAACAGGGAGACATTTATCTGTAATTAAGTTCAAATTGATCACAGAAACATTTGTACCAAGTAATTTCTCCTCCTCTCTTCCCAATCTTATTAAGTAATGATAGTAATTCATTTTTAAGACTAGAAGTTTCTAATTCTTCCAGTTGTTTGCTCTCAAATCTTTCTTGCTTAAAAATTATGCTATCTTAAATAATTTATACTTCATGTAAATTGTTATCAACTGATGTCACAGTATAGAAAAACAATCAATTATTTAAGTCTTCCTCCAGAGCCACCTCCAGGTATATAAAATAAAATTCACACATAATTTGTATTTATTTAACCTTGGCTCTCTGCCTAGTAGTCAAACAGAAGAATATCTTTGCTTCTCAGAATAGAGACCAAAATTGTTTAAGACTCAAGGATAGAGTCTTTCAGGGCATGGAGAAATAGTTGAAGTCATCATAGTTATTCATTCATTCAGTAAACATGTACTGAGACCTTATTGTGTACCTAGGACTATGTGCTGGGACATAAGGGGAGAGAGTTGAATAAGACATGGCCCCTGCCCTTGACAGATCCACCCTCATATGCAAACAACTACAATATCATACAGTAAAAGCTGTTTGAGGGAGCCCAAGAGAGTGGGTAACTCAGGCTTGGGATAGGCTGAGGAACTTCTGGGGACAACATGAAGAATGGTGAGTGATCAGAGAGCTAAAAATAAAAACCTAAGACAAGGCTGACACAGCTGAATCAAAAACAGTTGTCTGGGCATTGGCCTCACTTCATGGGCTCAGCAGAAAGGTGCTCACTGAGGCGCCTCTAAACCTGAGGTAGGGATAACGGAACTTAAGGTACCACTGCCTCTGGGTCTCATCAAAGATGCTGCAGCCACTGCCCTCACTACTAGACCCTGTGATGCACCAGCCAGATGCCACTTGGGACCAGAGGACTAACCTTACTCCCCCAGCCCAGCAGAGAACCCTCTGCTGCCAGCCCCTCCAAGTATTGCCTTGGCTGAGAGAGTGGTGGCACCTGAGGCCTGCGCCTTCCCCTGGGACACCGGCCCCCAATACCTGGCCTACTCGAGGCATAAGGCCTGGTTCCCTCCCCTCCCTCAGGTCAACTCTGAAGGGCCCTGCCAGCTTCTGAGCTCTCATCTGGGCTGGGTGAGGCCTTTCATTTGAACTTTCTCAGTCCAATTTCTCTCTCAACTCTCCATTTGTTCCTTTCACTGGTGTCAATCCTAAAAGGACTCCCTATTAAATATCTTGCACATGATATCCTAATCTCATTCTCGGTCTGCTTCCCAGGGAACCAAACCAGCTACAACCTTCCCACAACTTCCCTTAATTTTTTTTTCTTTTTGTAGCACTGAGGATTTGAACCCAGGGGCATCCTACCTCCAAGCTACACCCCCAACCCTTTTTTATTTTTTGTTGCAAACAGGACCTTGCTAGGCTGCTGAGCATCTCTCTATGTTGCTGAGGCTGGCCTGCAACCTGCAATCTTCCTGTCTCAGCTGTCCAAGTCCTGGGATTATAGGCGTGCACCACTATGTCCAACCACAACTTGCCTTAGAACCACAAGCAAACCACTGAAAAAGCTCAGTAGTCAATGACACTTCACAACCTGTCATTGGATTAACAAATGGATTAGTCCACTGTTTATCAACTCTCAGGCCATCACCCGTTTTCAAAATTCAATTCTGATCATTAGGGCTTAAGCTACAGGCAGATTAAAATAGAAAGTATGTTCTATCCAAGTCCTGCGCATACAGAGATTTTGGTCCTGATTTAAACATGGACACAGAAGGTCAACAGAACTTGGCCAAGGCATGGCCCCTCTCCACAGTCTCTGGAGGATTTAATCTCTTGCTTTGGCAGCAAAAGATAACAACATGGAATTTTTTTCCAGACAAAAGGCTGGACTGGGGGGTCTCAAAAAGCAAGAATCAGAATGGAGAAAATGAAGACTTATGAAACCACCAGAAAATTTTCACAAACTGATGCCAAAATGATATTCTGTGACTTAGAAACACAGGGAACCCCCATGCTGGGGAGCTCTGCCTCCCAACGTCTGAGCAGATAAAGGAAATCATGGGTTCCCTCCTTTCTCTCTAGCCCTCTGGTCAATCTATACTCTTGTCCTTCTCCAAAACAGAGGCTTAGGAAATCCAAAAGACCTGGATGCTCTTCTAGACTTATTACATACTAGTTATGTGAACTTAAACAATTTGTTTACCTCTCAGCATGTTGTGTCCCTTATCCAATAAATGAGAGATAAAGAAAACTTCTGCAGTGTAGTTGGAAGGAATAGAGGTTTTTTGTTGTTGGTGGTGTTTTTTTTGTTTTTTTGGTTTTTTTTGCGGGACTGGGGATTGAACCTGGGGCATTCTACCTCCGAGCTACACCCCCACCCCTATTTTTTTTTTCTTTATTTTGAAACAGGGTCTCACTAAGTTGCAGAGGGCCTCACTAAGTAGCTGAGGCTGGCTGCAAACTCAGATCCTCCGGTCCCAGCCTCCCAAGTACTGGGATTACAACCATGCCCAGCTGGAATAGAAGTATTAATTAACACCATTGGTAGAGCCTTGCTGAGCTTGTCCTAGCTCTGTGCCTAACATTCTACTCCAGTGTTTCTCACCTCTGCTGCACAGAGGAATTAACTGAAGAGCTTCAAAAAATACCGCAGGCTGGAGGGCACCCCCAGAGTGTCAGATAGAATTGGTTTGGGGTGCTGAAACATCAGAAATGTTTACAGCTCTCCAGGTGATTCTAAAGTGCCCTAAAGGTGATAAATATTGCTGTCTGCAGATTTTTTTGTGTGTGTGGTATCGGGGATTGAACCCAGGGGCGTTCTACCTCCGCGCTACACCCCCGGCCCTATTTTTTATACTTTATTTTGAAACCGGGTCTCATGAAATTGCGTAGGGCCTCACTAAGTAGAGAGAGGGAGAGAGAGAGACAGGGAGACAGAGAGAGAGAGAGAGAGAGAGCGAGCTGAGGCTGGCTGCAAACCCGGGATCCTCCGGTCTCTGCCTCCCAAAATACTGGGATTACAAGCGTGCGCCACCACGCCTGACCAGATTATTTTATTTAACCCACACAACTATGCTCTAAATTCAGCATTATTGCCCCCAAACCCCAATCTTACAGACAAGGAAAATGAGGTTTGGAAAGGATAGATCACTCAAGGGTGTAGAGCTAGCAAGGGGCAAAGCTGAGATTTAAATTCACTTAAGATAACTCCCAAGACCTTACACATCACCAACACACTACTGAGCTCCCACCCCACCTGTGAAAGTGAATGAGCACCTGTCCAGGGTCTCTACATGCAAGAGATGCTCCATATTTAGGGGCTAATTTTGTTCTTTGCTTTTAGCTTCCCTCCTCTCCATTCTGTGCTCTTGACAATCCCCAAATACCACTGGGAGTTCAATACGAGTGAGAGGTAATAGATATGATTTTAAAGCATGCTCAAGGTGGATCCAAAAACAAAACAAAAAACTTTCATTTTTCCTCTTCTCTCTCCCGTCCTAAAACATGGCCATGGGCATAACTTGTTTTATGCTTAAAATCTTTTTCTTTTTGAGATGTTGTCCGGGCTAGTCTTGAATTCCTAGGCTCAAAGGGTCCTCTGACCTCAGCCTCCCAACTGCTGAGCCTATAGGTATACACCACTGCATACAGCTTTAAGATCTTTTGAAGTAATTACTACGCAAAATACATAAAAAATATCAAGAATTCAGGGATAAAATTTTCTACCGTCCCTTCTCTAGTTTAAGCCAATATTTTCTTTTGTCTATGTCAGTTTCTAGGCCTTGTCCATGACTTCATGTGGTTTTTATGTTTATAATATCATAATGTAATTAAATATTTCTAACAGTTAACATGATGCCATACATATCTTTCTAGATTTGTCTTATAACCCAAGTAAGCACCCTGGTATAGCTCTGTAGATAATATATCAATTGTGCCATTAACTGGGCTGGAAATATTTTCATTAAAAGTTTATCTCTTAGAGGGGGGGAACAAGAGCTTAGCCTGGTTACTCTGAAAGCTGATATAAAAAGTTCTAAGCCAGTAAAGTCTTATGACATGATGTTTGCCCTTTCTTAGTCACTGTGTGCCCTTAAGCACCCACCGTCCTCATCCACATGCCTGACACAAGTAAGAGCTCAAAAATTATTTGATGCATGAACAAATGGTGGTTTTTTTCTTAGCTCTCCAGTGAAGTTATAAAATAGGATTTCTTAGGAGCAGGAATTTAAGACTCCAAAGTTAAGCCTGAGAACAGAGCAGGGTGGATGACAGCCAAGCAGGCAGGAAAAGAAGCCGGAAACCTCATGGTAAAGGCCAGCTCACTTGGCCAGGAGGAAACGTGTGGTTTCCTGAATTGTGCCCACTCAAACCTTCAACCTTCGAAGGATGACATATGTGAACCATGTCAGAGACCCACAGTTGGCCATTGGTCACATTTGGGGATTGTTTTTAAAAAGTCATTTAAAACCCTGGGCTCCTCTCTCCCTCTGCAGCACTCCTGGAAGGGATATGGAGGTAGAAGCAGCTGGTACAAAGAAATAAGGCTGCAAAGAACTGGAGTAGGTACGCATCAGGAGAACACCGCAGGCGGCATTTCCTTAGAGGAAAAACTCGTAAGCCGGAGCCCATTGAGTCTCCTCTGGATACCACAGAGGGGCTTCAGGAAACCAGCACCCTGAAATTGATATAAACTGTGTGTCTGCTTGTCTTTCTGGTGTGGAGACCTCAGCTTTCATCAGATTCTCTTGTCTTTGGGTTATAGGGCCTCTTCCTCAAGTGGAGCCCTTCTCAACCCATCATTATTTGATAGATGCTGGAAGTAGAGATGGGAAAGAGAAGTGGGAGATCAGGAAACCAACCCATGCAAGGCCTTCTGTTGAGGCAATACATGTTAAAGACTTAGAGAGGGTCCAGCATATACAAGGGCCCATAAATGTTAGCTCTTTTTACTATTATTACTCCTTGCCAAGTGCTTCATTTTTTTTCAGTCTCACAACAACCCTATGAGGTCACTTAAGTCCCATTTCCTATATGTGAGGAAATTGAAACTCAGAGAAGTTGAGTCACTAACCCAGGGTCACACAGGTAGTGGTAGAATTCAGAACTATCTAATTCCAAAGCTTGGACTCTTCATCTCCAAGCCATGGCCTGAATTACTGGCCAGGCTTTTAGCATAGAGGCTGTCTCTCTGCCCACTGTCAGGTTTTCATATCTGAAGTCCCAAAGCCCTGCCTTCTCCCTGACTGTCTATCAGAACAGGCAGAGAGGCCAAATTGAGCTTCCTGAGGCCAAGGCATAATCTACTTGCTTACATTATATGGCCCTAATCATCCCACTCAAATTCCAAACTCAAAGCCAGTTTCTGTCTCTGGATATCAAGTACTAACTAAAGAAATAAATCATAGCTAAGTTCATTACCTTTTTTTTTTTTTGCGGTACCAGGGATTGAACCCAGGGGCGTTCTACCTCCACGCTACACCCCCGGCCCTATTTTTTATACTTTATTTTGAAACCGGGTCTCACGAAGTCGTGGAGGGCCTCACTAAATATATATATATATATATATATATATAGAGAGAGAGAGAGAGAGAGAGACAGGGGGAGAGAGAGAGAGAGAGAGAGAGAGAGAGCAAGCTGAGGCTGGCCACGAACCCTCTGGTCTCTGCCTCCCAAAGTACTGAGTTCATTACCTTTTTGATGCAGCCAAATCAAAGCCACAAGGGAAAAAGTATTTTCTAGTAGTCACAAACCAGAGGAGTGAGAAAGCTCCAAACCAAGTCTACTATTTTCTGGTTTCAGAATCCATTCTAAAGCCTGCAGTTAACCATCAGATACCAAAACACCCTTCCATCAACCAAGGCAACTGGAGACACTGCGCACTTCCTGTGCACCCGCACTCAACTTGTGTTATCTCTATCCCTCAAAAGAGCCAAGCAAGCAGGATGGGTGCTACTGCTTGGGAGGGTGAGTGAGTCCCTGAGGTTCACACAGGCAGTAGGTAGCAGAACCAGAATGTGAGCTCAGATTCATGGTACCCAGGGCAAATATCACCTCTCGGTTTTCCCTGTGCAGAAGAAAAAAAAAAAAAACTGGGCCCTGAAATTTGGCTAGCCTCTTGGGAGGAGGCACCATGGAAGCCTGAGGATGGACTCTATACATGGAAAGTCTGGTTCCAGGTTGAGCTGGCGGCTTACCTCCATCACCTTGGGCAGATCACTTAACCTGACAAGGTCACCTTGGGCAAGTCGCTTAACCTTTCAAGGTCTCCTTTCCTCTCCCAGATATTGGAGATCATTGTCAACGACTCAGAGCCCAGGCTTAAGTGTTGTTAGTTACCTTTGCCCCTCCTTAACACAGTAGTTTCAGAATACTAGGTAGTATCCCTTTCTCTGCCTCCCCTTGTTTCTCTTCAGAGTTCTGACCGGGTCTTGCGATTTTGCCCAGGCTGACCTGGGACTCCTGGCCTCAAGTGATCCTCCTGCCTCAGCCTCCCGAGTATCTGGGACTACAGGCTTGAGCCACCGGGTCGGCGCATCTTCAGAGTTCCTGGCCACCGCCGGAGTTCCATCACCCCCTACGCCTTGGTGGCTGAGGCTCCATTTCCCCTCCATTTCAGTAGTTATTCTCTTGCCTCGGCCGAAGGGCTGGTCTTGAACGCTCGGACTCTGGCCGTTCTCTTTCTCTCCTCCCCACTCTGGGCACCAGGGTCTGTCGCTCCTCAGGACCCCGCGCTCTTAGCTGGACTTGGCGGCTCAGCAGTGCCCGCGCACCCGGCCGCGGGTCCCGCCCTCGAGAGGGGTGTGACCCGAGAGTTAAATAGGAGGCGCCGGGTGCTGGGAACACCCTGCCGCCCGCCAGGCTTCCTCCGCGGCGCAGCCTCTCCGCCCGAGCCGCGCGGGGAGCGGCCGGGGGCTCCTCCGGCCCGCCCGCCATGAGGTCGCCCTACTACCACTGCCACAACAGCACCTCGGTGGAGAGCGGCAACTCGGCGACGATGGGCTGGGTGCTCTTCAGCGCCGGCCTCCTGGGCAACCTGCTGGCCCTGGGGCTGCTGGCGCGCTCGGGGCTGGGGTCCTGCCGGCCGCGCCCCCCGCGCCAGCCGCCCTCGGTCTTCTGCGTGCTGGTGTGCGGCCTGACGGTCATCGACCTGCTGGGCAAGTGCCTCGTGAGCCCGGTGGTGCTGACCGCCTACGCGCAGAACCGGAGCCTGCGGGGACTGGCGCCCGCGTCGGACCGCGCGCTGTGCCAAGCCTTCGCCTTCTTCATGTCCTTCTTCGGGCTCGCCTCGACGCTGCAGCTCCTGGCCATGGCCCTGGAGTGCTGGCTTTCCCTTGCGCACCCCTTCTTCTACCAGAGGCACATCACCCAGCGTCGGGGAGCGCTGGTGGCGCCGGTCGTGGGCATCTTCTGCCTGGTTTTCTGCGCGCTGCCCTTCGCGGGCTTCGGGAACTTCGTGCAGTACTGCCCCGGGACGTGGTGCTTCATCCAGATGGTGCACGAGGAGGGCTCCGTGTTGGTGCTGGGCTACTCCGTGCTCTACTCCAGCCTCATGGCGCTGCTGGTCCTGGCTATCGTGCTGTGCAACCTGGGCGCCATGCGCAACCTCTACACCATGCACCGGCGGCTGCGGCGGCGCCCGCGCTGCGGCCTCAGGGACAGCGCTGGGCCGGCCGAGGGCCAAAGGGCGGCGTCCCCGCACCCCCTGGAGGAGCTGGATCACCTCCTGCTGCTGGCGCTCATGACCGTGCTCTTCACCACGTGCTCCCTGCCTTTAATTGTGAGTCCCCTGCGCCGAGGCTGCGGGGAGCTGGGTGCGTCTGGTCGCGGGTGCTGGGCGGGAAGGGTGGAGCGGGGTGCGCTCCCAGCCAGAGGAGCTGCGTCCCGGGCCAGGTGGGTTTGTTGCTGCCCTCCTCGAATCGGATTCCCTCCTAAAATGTAATCCAAGTTGTTGAACGAAAAGAGGGAAAGTCAGGGAAAAAAGTAGAGAAAGACAAATCCGATTCTCTGAGTCCAGCAAAAGTTTTTCTATCTGGTTCCCTCTGGGAAGCTTGCGCCTCGGATTTCGGAGGACAGCGCGGGCCCTCCGCGGTCATCCGGTTCTCTGTTTTTCCCCCCGATGGCCAGGTAACGTTTTATTTCCTTAGACCTGTCCATGATTATAGTGGTGTCAGAAATGGGCGATCAGCGGCGTCTTGGGGTTCTTCCCCAGAGTGTTGGTGTGAAAAGGGACTAAGGGAAGGTTTAATTGCGCCGAAGTGACTTTCAGAGGTAAGTGACAAAAAGCATAGGTTTAGTGTGGGTAAAGTTCGGGGCGCATGGCAGCTGTTTGTGTCGCCCTGGAGCCTGAGAGGAGGTTTGCCGGTAAGCTTCAACTGGTGAGGCCGTTTTGACAACCCTTCTTACAGGTTTTGTTTCTATCCTGGCGAGTGAGGTGGCGTGAAAGTCGTTTTCTCAGGGTTCAAGTTACTGAGGGGACCGTGGCAGAGATTGACTTAATCTCGCTGTTTTGAAGGTATTCTGTCTTGGGGTCCTACGCACCTGGGAGTGGCTGGGGCTTCAGAAAAAGAAAAAAATAAACTTTCAGTACTGCTTCTCTCTTAAATACACCTCCAGTGTATTTAAATGTTGTTCAACAAGAACAAGATTTAAATAAATTACAGAACATGGCCAGCTCAAAATCCTTGGTCACCAGGCTTTGAAAAAGAAAGATGACTGGGTCCCACCCCAAGGGTTTCTGATTAGGACTCTTTTTTTTTTTTCTTTCCAGTGCTAGGGATGCACCCAGAGTCTCATCTCATACATTGTAGGCAAGTCCTCTACCACTGAGCCCATCCCCCAGCCCGAATTTTTAATTCTTGGCCAGGTTCTGATGGTGTCAGAAGTGCTGATTCAGGGATCATGTTTCTAAATCCACACTCTAAAGCAGGCAAACCAGAGTTCACAGGCCAGATCTGTCCTGCCTGCTATTTTCTCTACTGCCCCAAAATTAATAATAGTTCCTACAAATGAATAGTTGCAATCAATCAAGAACTTTGAACCCCAATTAAGCCAAATACTATTCCAATATTTGTTAAAAGAAGAATTTCATTCTTCTCAGTAGATGTATATTTTAAAAAAATTATACCAAATTATTATTATTACATCTTGAATTTCATCAACAAAAATTGTGGAAATGTGTTTTCTCTCTTGTTATATTGGTACATAGCAAATATTCATGATTTTGCCTCTTGGACTATAAAACTGGAAATACTAGCTGGCCCTTTACAGAAAATGTTTTCAGACCACTGTTCTAAAGTTGGAACCCACTTACCTACTCTGTGATAAGAAAACAGACAGGAGACAAAAGCTTGAACATTTAGACCCAAGATGGAATGGTTTGGTAAGAGTAATGAGGAAATGAGCATGGTGCAGTGAAGAGAGGGTTGCATTTGGACGTGTGTCTCGGGGGATTTGAATAGCTCACATGGGCTATTGTGAGGATTGAAGGAAATGATGGGCTTGAAAATGATTTCCTAAAAAACACTTGTAAAGTAACAAATATGTGTAATACAGACAGAATTCTTCACAGGAACCACCACTTGGTAGAAAGGATAAGAGTTTTCATGTCAGCCATGGGTTTGACTCAGGCTCCGTCACTGACTAGCCATGGCAGGGGCTTATTTATCCTTCTGACCTCAGCTTCCTCATCTGTGAAATGAGGATAACCATACTACTTTCTGTCAAATAGATATGAAGACTTGAAACTACACACCCCCATCCCACACACATGGGTTGAGTATCCCTAATCCAAAAATCCAAAATGTTCCAAAATCTGAAACATTTCCAGCCCCAACATGATGCTACAAGTGGAAAAGTCCACACTTGACCTCACGTGACAGGTCACAGTCAAACTCAGGTTCACTGGAAATGTTGTATAAAATTATCTTCAGATTAGGTATATAAGAAGCCAGGCGTGGTGGCGCACGCTTATAATCCCAGTACTTGGGAGGCTGAGACAGGAGGATCGCAGGTTCATGGCCAGCCTCAGCTACTTAGTGAGACCCTGTTTCAAAAAAATAAAGAATAAAAAATAGGGCTGGGAGTGTAGCTCAGAGGTAGAATGCCCCTGGGTTCAATCCCTAGTACTGAAAAAAAAAAAAGAAAAAAGATTAGGTATATAAGGTATGTATGAAACAAATGAATTTTATTATCAGAACTGGGTTCTGGGTTCTATTCCAAGATTTCCCATTATGTATATGCAAATATTTCAAAATCCCCCTGAGATCTGAAACACTTCTGGTCCCAAACATTTTGGAAAAGGGATACAGTGTGTGTGTGTGTGTGTGTGTGTGTGTGTGTGTGTGTACCCTAACCCGGTGCCTGTCCTCAATAATTAGCATCACTATAATTATTAATTATAGCTTTCATTTATTGTTCTTGCTTGCTGGATATAGCAAATTAATCAAGAGATATGATCTCCTCAGGAGGTAGTGTTAGATTCGAAGGCAGTGGTTCTCAAACTTTTTATTATTTTGAAGTTAATTTTAAAGAGTATCGGAGTGTAGCTCAGTGGCAGAGCACTTAAATAGCATGTTCAAGGACCTGGGTTTGATCCCCAGAACCACAACAAAAAAAAATCATATTCCATCAAACTTTTCCCTGGCTTAATGAAATACAATAGTAAAGCTATGGGTAAGTCATTGTAAAGGATCCCTTTATACTCTTAAAAATTACTAAGGACCTAGAGAGCTTTTGTTTTTAAAGTTTTCCTTGCACCTATGCAAAATATGAGAAGTAGAATATAGTATCTTTTTACAATAATATTTTAAAATTTTTGAAGGCTGAGACAGGAGGATCACAGATTCATGACCATCCTTAGCAACTTAGTGAGGCCCTTTGCAGTGAGACTCTGTTTCAATATAAAAAACTGATAAAAAACAACGATTTACCCCATAGCCTAACTATTGTAGTTCATTAAACCAGGGAAAAGTTTGATGGAGTATAATTTTTTTTATTGTGGTTCTGGGGATCAAACCCAGGTCCTTGAACATGCTATTTAAGTGCTCTGCCACTGAGCTACACCCCCTCTTGTACTTTTTAAAATTAACTTCACAATAATGCTGGATTAGAATAAGATACTGAAGTAGACTGAATTTTGAAATTTGCAATTTCATACAGCGGATTGAAAATATAGATAATAGAGAATGAGTTTTAGAGGCAGTTTGCAGCACATTTTCTACTGTGTATAATACTTTCATCAAATTCTTTTTATCTTAGAAAACCACAATGTATAGGAAGTTGGTGGGGGAGCAAGGATGGATGAGAGAGGGTGTGTGTAGAGATGAGATCATTGTTGAGCAGTTTTAAAGCTTTGTGAAGAGCGATATGAGCGATATGGGTAATCACTTCTATCAGAATCCATGGAGCCAGAGAAGCAGTGGAAGACATCTGCCGCATTGAGACAGCTCCCATGTGTATGTCATTTTGGTGGGCAGAATGCTCCTTCCAAAGGAGTGTTAGAGATGCATAGGGGATGGTAGGCAAAAGATGGGCCCAGAGGGAGGGGTCTTAGTGGATTTAAAGGGCTGGAGCAGAGAGTGCAGATTGGGTGTTAGGATGAGGAACTGCATAGAAGAGGGCATCGGAGTGAAGAGAGGTCTTCCAGCAAGAATGTCCTGTCAATGTCCACCTAGTCAGCAACAGCAACATTGTCTCCATAACTGCTAAATCCATCAGAGGCATCAGAGGGCATTATTCTTACACTGATTCTCTATATAAATTGAGCCACTTTTAAAATCCCATGTGTAGCCGGGCGTGGTGGCACACGCTTGTAATCCCAGTACTTTGGGAGGCGGAGACCGGAGGATCCGGGTTCGCGGCCAGCCTCAACTCTCTCTCTCTCTCTCTATCTCCCTGTCTCTCTCTCTCTCTCTCTCTCTCTCTCTACTTAGTGAGGCCCTCCGCAACTTCGTGAGACCCGGTTTCAAAATGAAGTATAAAAAAATAGGGCCGGGGGTGTAGCGCGGAGTTAGAACACCCCTGGGTTCAATCCCCAGTACCGCAAAAAATAAAAAATAAATTAAAAAATACTAATAATTAATAATATCAACACAGATTAGTAAATAAATTGGCAGTGGCCTAGATAAAAAGAATGCAGTATAGAACAGTAGTGACTTGAAAAATACAGACTACTAGGCTGGGGGTGTTGCTCATTAGTAGATCACTTGCCCAGCATGCATGAGGTCCTGGGCTCAGTACTCAGCTCCACACACACAAATGCCGATAACTTAATAGAATTGACATGCATAAATACTGCATAGAAATAAAATGGTCTTTTTCAGTTATACAAGTAACATTCAGTTACCCAGACCCCAGCATTCTCACAGTTGGAATTATATTTTGCTCCACTCCACTTTGAGAAGAAAGGGCCAAATGTAAAACAAATTCATGCAAAGTGTTTGTTTAGTGTACTTGGGAGGCTGAGATAGGAGGATCGCAGGTTCGAGGTCAGCCTCAGCAACTTAGCAAGATCCTCAGCAACTTAGTGAGACCCTGTTTCAAAGTAAAATAAATAAATAAATAATAGAGTGGGGGGTATATCTCAGAAGTAAAATGCTTCTGGGTTCAAACACTAGTACCAAAAAATAAAAATAAATAAATGATTAAAAAGTGTGTGTTTAATGAAACCTGGGGAAAAAAAGTGTGTATTTATTAAAACAACTTAAGCAAGTAGCCTATTGTCATCCATGTATCCCTTCAGCACATATTTGGTACATACCAAGCCCAAGTCACTCTATAACTCATTGCAGGGATATAAAATGAAAAAAAATCACATGAATCTACATAAGCCAGAAGGGGGAGGAGTGATGATTAGGACCATAGGGGATTTTAGAGAGGGCGGGAGCCACTCCAAATTGACACAGTAATATTAGCTAATTATTGAGTTCTTCTAAGCTAGAACCTGTTCTCAAGGTTTTACTCATACCACCTCACGTCACACTTCACAAGCATCTTGGCAGGTAGGTGCAGTGGTCCCCACTGTAAAGATGAGGAGTCCTCTAAGCAGAGGACTCGAGTCCAGATGGACCCTATGCTGACTGCACTTAGCCACTGCCTCAAAGAGACTTCCTACAGGGGTAATATTCTGGGTAGACCTTGAAGGGAGGTATGATTTGGGCACATAATCAGTTTCCACATCTGAAAAATGAGGATAATGACTGTACCTCATTGAATTTTGGGTAAGGGTAAATCAATTTTCTTAAAGTACTTTGAACCATGCCGGAAATAGTAGGCTCCATGTGGGCATCTGTCATTATTATTGCTATTGGGATTATTAAGCAATATTGGTGGGAGAGGGCATCCAGATATAAGTAACAGCTGAGCCCACTGCAATGCGCCACAGAGAAGGGAGTAAAAAGGTAAGGTAACAATTACGGGAAGATGCATCCTCTCCAAGAGCTGCTCCTGGATTGCCTTGAATGGGTCTGCTCTCTGCACTTTTCCACGTCCCCTTCTAATCTTCAGTTTGCATAGTTTCTGTTCCATTAGGGTCCATTGATCCCATTTTGGATTTAGAATCTCAGTAGGCACAGGGAGTGTAATGGCGAAAAGGAAAGGTGGCCAGCCTCAGCCAGCGTGGGGGTGGGGGCAGGGGTAGTGCAGGTCTACACAGTGTTGGCTGAATGGCAAGAAAAGCTGTGGTTTCAGGCACCTGCTCCAGGGAGGCTTCAATACAATAGGAGGCGGGAAGATCAATACAATAGGAGGCGGCTGGACACAGGTAAGCAGGCTTTTACTTTTGTGCACCCCCCACCCTAACTCTGAAAAGAGGATGTCAACATGGGAAGGTAGCAATCTATGCTAAGAATAGGTAGAGCAACTTACATGAGGTGAATAGTTCCTTTTCCAAGTCACCCTATGTCTTTCCATTGTCATATCTCCTGTTTCTTCACACTGATTCAAAGCTTCTGTATCACTGATGTTTTGATATCTGAGACATTTACAAGTATGGCTCGCTCCTTCCTTCCTTCCTTCCTTCCTTCCTTCCTTCCTTCCCTCCCTCCCTCCCTCCCTCCCTCCCTCCTTCCTTCCTTCCTTCCTTCCTTCCTTCCTTCCTTCTCAACTCAGGGCCATTCTACCTCCCAGTCACATACCCAACCCTTTTTATTTTGCGACAGAATCTCACTAAGTTGCTGAGAGGCTCGTTAAACTGCTGAGGCTGTCCTCGAACCTGTGATCCTCTTGTCTCAGCCTCCCAAGTACTGGGATTACAGGCGTGTGCCACCATGATTTATTGGCCAAGTATGACTTATTTCTAAGCAAAATAATGAGAGAGGACAGGAAGCAGGCAGAGGAAAGAAAGAACAGAATGAAGCGTGGGTATAAAGATACTAGCTGGACAGAGAATCTCTATGTTTGCAGAAGCGTGTGACCCCGTTTGTGAAAGCTTCAGTAGGTCTTTGTGGCCTGGCAGGGACCTGGGAACTAGAGCCTGGCTGGTGGGACAGCTTTCCAGGAGTCAGTCAGACTGGGTCTCACATACGTGCCTCAGTTTCTCTGCCGTTCAGGTTCCTCATTCACACCCATCAGCCCCAATGCCCTTAGCTGCTTATACATTTACCAAAAAGGAGTGTTTGAAGCTGGGCTGCCACGTTCTCACAGAAAGACAAGTGAAGAAAGTGAATTCATTGCCACCAGCAACCTTTCAATGTCATAATGGAATGTTTTTCTTTGAAACAGTATCGCGCTTACTACGGAGCATTTAAAACTGTCGACAGAACCTCTGAAGAATCCAATGACCTCCGAGCCTTGCGTTTTCTATCTGTGATTTCAATCGTGGACCCATGGATTTTCATCATTTTCAGAACTTCAGTCTTTCGGATGTTTTTTCACAAAATTTGCATAAGACCTCTTATGTATAGAAACTGGCACAGCCATTCCTATCAAACTAACATGGAGTCCAGTCTGTGACAGAGCTTCACACTCTCTGGTAAGTTGAAGAATATGTCACATTTTCAGATAAAGAACCATGACATTTGGAAAAAAAAAACCTTATAATTTAAATTATATGAAAGTTATCTCCCATCACAAAAGCATCTAAACATTTTCAGAAGTATTTGATGTATCTTAACAACATGTCATCACTCTGTATTTATGAACCATTTCAATAATTTGTTTCAGTAATTTGTTTCAATTTTATTAACAACAACTATAATTATATATTGTAGACAATGTTAAAAGTCTTAGAGCAATGGTCTTAATTGTCCCAACACTTGTATCTTGTGTTACTATTTTTTTTTTACAAGAGACTCATGGGTCTTTATTTAAATACAGTAGAAACACCGCTGTTTACAATTATGTGATGAGTGTTCTTAAACCACATAGTCGTGTCTTACCCTATTTGTCTCCAGTGATCCCTGACTTATTTCATCCCATAATTGCCCTGTTTAGTGATTGTCTTTGCCAGTTGATGTAGGTCTAGCCTGGATTGCAGGAGCTTCTCAAAGATGTGAGGTGAGAAATATGACGAGGTCAAGCATTTATTTGGAGGGGTCTTTCCTAGCCACTGTTTGGGGTACCCACTGCCTCACGTGGAGATGCACAGTTATAAATAGATAGGGAGCAAGATCTGACAATGGCCCACAGCTCTGAGAAGAACAAAAAATCTTCTCTTTTGAAGTCTAGTCTCTTGCGTATCAAGGCAGAGGTGTTAGTAGGAATCATTATTTTGGAATGGGTGCAAAATGAATTTTTAATTTGGGGGGGAGGGCACTGGGGATTGAAACCAGCGGCATTTTACTTCTGAACTACACCCCCAGCACTATTTTAGTTTTTATTTTGAAATAGGGTCTCACTAAGTTGCAGAGGGCCTTGTTAAGCTACCCAGGCTGGCTGTGAATTTGTGATCCTCCTGTCTCAGGCTCCCAAGTACTAGGATTATAGGCGTGTGCCACCACACCTGGCTAAAACTTCCATTTTATAGGCTTATCCTATTGATGGATTCTTTGGGGGAAGGATTTATGCCTCTTGGAAAATCATGGATGTGTGACCTACCAGAGAGCTGTGTTTACTAAGCTTAGCCATGTGCAGCAGCAGGGCATTTGGTACAGTGAGAATGCCACCCAGAACTTGATCACCCTCGATTGAGGGTGTTGGCGGTGGCCTTAACGTCTACCTGTTATGGCCATATCCTGCTCTTCGTGGAGACAGTGAGATGTTATTGAGGCTCTTGTAAGCTGTGCCTTCAAAACTGGAGCAGGGCATAGTTCAGAAGGAGCACAACTGAGCACTTTAATTATACATTTGAAAGTTTACAGAGGTTAGCAACACTAAGATGAAAAACTGAGAAAATGCATCTGTAGCCGAACAGGAAACTCTATGCCCGACTTGCAGCAAGAACTTCACCTTCAGAGAAGAGTGGATAGGGGGCCCAAGAGGGGTTGTAGCATCTCTGGAGTCCCTTTGTACCCCAACACACTCGGACTCCGTGATGGAGAGCTGCTGCATTCGAACAGTCTCGAGACCTCCCAGCTTGCAATCCTTTCCAAAGACATTAGTATTTTCCTTATTTCCAACTTAGCAACAACCTCATTTTTTTGTTTAGTTTTGTTTTTCACCTCAGTTTTTTCCAGTATCTCAGAGATGGTATTAACCTGGTAATGCATATTATTTTGTAGAGCAAAACTGTGAAAGACCCAAATTAGGAATATGAGAAATATAATTTGAGAGTATGACATAATGAAAAACTACAGTTGGTTTTGAGGTTTAGCTTTTGTTTGTGTATTTAACATGTAAGTACACATGTTTGTTCCTTTCTTTTTGGCCAGAGGAAGTGCATCTTTTTTGTGCTCTCCTTTTGGAAGGTGTGTTGTGATAATTGTCCAGATAAATTGATAAGGACCTAGATAAATCAATAAACATAATTTTATAATATTTTGCCAAAGTAATGACTTTTCTTCAAATCAAAGGGAAAGACTTGCTTTTCTTTTCTGAGGAAACAGTTGCCAACAATATTTCAGTCTCTAGCAGGGTAATAGTGTGAATTTTTCTATACTGTCCTATTAGCACTTATATTACCTTAAGCAAGTTTTCATAGGTTTATCCAAAGACTTAGTGTTCCTCTTTGCTTTATACAAAATATTCATATACCATCCTGATTAAATCCATGTTAAGTTAAATTCACTACTGCAGTGATCTTCGTTGATTTATTCATCCATTCATTAATAATTGACCTAGACTTTGTGCCAAGTTAATTGGTTATATGCTGAGAATAAGAATAAGAATAGGAATAAGAATAAGAATAAGTTGCTCCTTGTCCACTGGGGGGAGACAGGATTGAAAACAGTTGTGATGCAGTGTGGGAAATCTCAGTGGTAACACACACAATCCTTCTAGAAAAGGAGGCCCAGGCCAGGGACAAAATGCAGGGCGGGCAAGAGAACTTCACAGGGGAAGATTCTTCAGTCAAGCCTCAAAAATGAGTAAAAATTTTGACTCCAATTGGACACTGAAAATGACACACAAAGAGATAGTTTACATAAGAGGAAACAAATGGTTAACAAATTTTGAAAGACATCCAACCTAATCAAGCAAATGCAAAAATAAAATCAAATTATCAAGGACCAAACCAAAAAATATATGACTCATTAAAAACAGATGTTATTGAAAGATGGACATCCATATTCTCCGGGTGAGTTTGTAAATTTGTGCACTATTTATTTATTTATTTATTTATTTATTTATTTATTTGGCACTGGGGATTGAACCCAGGGGCTTTTTACCTCTGAGCTACATCCCCAACCTTTTTCATTATTTTCTTTAGTTTTGAAACAGGGTCTCACTAAGTTGCTGAGGCTGACCTCAAACTGGCGATCCTCCTGTCTCAGCCTCCCGAGTGCTGGGATTACAAGTGTGTGCCACCATGCCCAGCTCATGCACCCTTTCTTAATAGCAACCTGACAGTGCACATCAAGAGCATAAAGTGTTCTTTTCTATTTTCTTTTTTTTTTGCGGTACTGGGGATTGAACGCAGGGGCGTTCTACCTCCGCGCTACACCCCCGGCCCTATTTTTTATACTTTATTT